>CM071720.1:19283449-19293675 GCA_036630335.1 Physaria fendleri | reverse complement strand
GCCCATTTCTCATTCAAACTTTCAGAAATTTACAAGTCCAATTGCTTGTTAAATTTTTGATCCAACAGTTCTTTGGCAGATTATCGGAAAGCAAAACAATTGAGAAATTGCTCTTGAACGACAGAAAGACCGTGTTCATGAATTCTAATATATCATATGACAATTTGCTTAGCCAATTGAATAATTCTTGCATGACCAAGAATTATCATATGATGCAATAATTTATCGCATATTGGTAAAATTAGTAATCCTAATCGATTTAAAGAATACAACTTAATGAATACTTAATGAATACATGCAATAAATCATAAATGTTTTATGGTTTACGGTTGAGCCGCAAAATGCTTATAGAGAAAAACCAGAAAGTTCATATTGACGTTATTATAAATGCGATTCTCCAAAGCACATGTTACCTATTTCGACTCCATGACTAAGCTCGTATATTAATGCATCACACATGGAACTATAGTGTTCGAGTAAATAAGTTCATGATCCTCGTATATTAATGCATCACACATGGAACTATAGTGTTCGAGTAAATAAGTTCATGATCCCTTCCAAAGCGGACTCAGAGTCTGAGTCTCAGACCTTAGAGGGCCTCACGAGCTATGCCTTTGACAATGCCATCAAACACCAACTAAAAGAATATAGTAATATTTTTAAAAAATATATATAATTTGAATAAAATCGTAATATATGTCACGAGAAGCATGTTCGACTAATAAAGTGAACCAGAACAGTTTCACACATTTATATATATGTATAGTATTCAGAACACCGACGGCTCCAATAATAGTCGTGACCCATGTGGTTGTAGCTGCATCAACTATATTCTTCTGACTCTATTATAGTAATCGTATACCTCTTTTTCTTAATTTATTATATTTTTTTTTTTTTCTTTGTCATGAATTTATTTATTATATTATTCATATCTTGAAAGTCCAATGAACGCATGCGTAGCTTTTACAAGTAAAATATAAAGAAAGGCAGAACAATTGTTTTAGCATTTCTAGAAATTTCATGTGCTTATTGTTTTCTTTAGTATTATATTTTTGGGAACAATTGTTTTAGCATTTCTAGAAATTTCATGTGCTTATTGTTTTCTTTAGTATTATATTTTTGGTCGGCTGTTAAAATATTTTTAAATACATCACTAATTGGCACACAAGTATTTGTTAACAAATGAAAATTATACAGCGGAGAGACCTATAAATCTATACTCAGCAAAGTCAACCATGTTAATTCACCTTACTCTAAAAATTTAAAGCCTCAACGAATAAACAAGCTTCCACTTGTAAACTATATTATTAGACATTACATTACTAAATTCTGAATTTGTCATTTAATAAGGATTAGAAGACTATAGTAGAATTCAAATTAAACATAAATCTCAAGCGGTGCATGAATAGACGTAAAAATAAAATATATATATATATTAGGACACGTTACTCAACTTGCATCGCGGATCTGTATTCCTTCCTTCCCAACTACTACACGCATTTCCCACGAGTTTGAACGATCTTTTTGCGGATCTGTATTCCTTCCTTCCCAACTACTACACGCATTTCCCACGAGTTTGAACGATCTTTTTTCGTTTTTATCTTAATCCCATATATCTTACGTGTATAGAGCCCACATATCATATCTTATACATGTTCTAGCTCCTAAATAAATTAAAACATGTTGAGTTTTTTTATTGGTGAAAAAATATCTTCAATTTTTTTTTATATTTAACCTTTTAATAAAGTTTCTATCAATTATGTAAAAGAAAGACTCGTTGCATTCGACGACTTTTTCCTACTCTTAATAAACTATACGATATTATTTGAATACATATTTTATTATCATTTTCTGTCGCTTATTCTTGAAACTTCATCTAATGGTCCTAATTATGTCGAGTTCATGTTATATAGACATATTTTATTTAGTGATTAATTAAATATAAAGGAAATTACGTCGAATAATCCGAGTTTCAACATTAAATACACAATGAAATGTGACATAATTGTGTTAGACCTTATCAGTGAATTATTGCATGATTAAAAAAAAATTGTGTTAGACCTTATCAGTGAATTATTGCATGATTAAAAAAAAAATCAATTACAGACAGAATGTCAAAACTATTAGAGACACAATTAAACTATGTAATTAATAATTGAGCCCAAGAAAAAGAAATGATAGTACTTGGAGATTGTCAATTCAAAAATTGTACCCATAGATTTGGGTTCAGAAAAGAAATAACCCGACAAATCAAAACACAGACCAATGGGTCGATAAGTCTCTACAATCTACAAGGTCGTGTAGCGTGCGCGAATAAGAATCTCCACGCGTTGTAGATAAACAAACCAATCATAATTTGACACGCGTCGTATCAAAAATTGGTGCAGACAGACAACGTACCACTTGCCAACTTTCTTCCTTGTGGTTTCATCTTTGTTTTTTCTTTTTATTATATATATTTCTCTTTTTAATATTATTATTATGATTTAAAAAGAAAAACGCATAACAACAAAAACGTGGTCGACGGAACATGTGGGTGGTGGGAGTTTATTTAAAAAGAAAAACGCATAACAACAAAAACGTGGTCGACGGAACATGTGGGTGGTGGGAGTTTGTCTTCTATCGGGGACCACACTCACAAGCCTTTATTTATTTCCTCCGATTACGTTTACCAGTTTTACGATAATACCCCTTTACATATGAGAATTAGTCCATTTTACAGACGACTGTTTGATTTGGTTTTTATATGTTACTGATTTTTTATAAGTAGCATACATCAATTTCGTTACGTGTAATTAGCATAAGGTTCTTCATGGTATTTAATCAATTGCGACGGTCGACATGTGGTGCGTTGTTGACTTTTTAATGTCTGACTTTCTGTTTTGCCTCATTTAATTCAATTTCGAATTTAATCAATTGCGACGGTCGACATGTGGTGCGTTGTTGACTTTTTAATGTCTGACTTTCTGTTTTGCCTCATTTAATTCAATTTCGACAACTAAGCAAGCAGCCTTGTTATGTTTTTTTCTTTTTTTTTTTTTAATTTAGTTCTTTCGGGAATAGATAAATTTGTAATCTCTGCATGAATTACCCGTTTATAAACTTTTATAATAATAATATGTTTAGGAGTTAATTATTTGATTATAAAATTATTATATTATAAAATACATAAAACTTGAGATAAAATCGTAATTAAAGAAACCGAAAGCGTTGAACGTGGAGAACAGTTAACCGAGACACACCTATAAAGAAACCGAAAGCGTTGAACGTGGAGAACAGTTAACCGAGACACACCTATATGATCTGCCTTATTTTATTAAAAATAAAAATAAACAAACACGTGTTTTAAAATATGCAACTTTATTAATTTTAATTAATATATACACCACTTTTTATATTGGAGGTAGGAGGAAACTAAAACAAACCAACCCAAAAGCAAAGAAAGTTTTAAAAAGAGACTCTCCCATTTCTCCCTCGTGACAAACACAATTTGCAGAGAACAACAGTTTTGGATTCTCAGAGAAAGATATAAACTATATATCGAAGAAGAAGATTTGGAATCACTGGATCCCAATTTAGATATTCAAGCCTCTCTTTCTGAGTCGTTTGTCAAAGATGTCGAGTTCTATGGAGTGCTCTGAGTTCGTTGGTAACAGAAGATTTTCCAGAAAGCCAAGCTTCTCTCAGACATGTAGTAGATTGAGTCAGTATCTGAAAGAGAACGGTAGCTTTGGAGATCTAAGCTTAGGCATGGTCAATGGTATGAAACCCCTTCCTTTTCTTCTATTTTCGTTTTCTCAATTCTTGAATCTTGAAAGAGATCTTAATTTTGGTTCTTAAATTTTGCAGGAAATTTAGGCAATTCACGTCAGCCAACAACTACGATGAGTTTATTCCCTTGTGAAGCAACAAACATGGATTCTGTTGCTGCAGAGACTCAAGAAGAAGTTAAACAAAAGAATCTGTTTCCAAGACAATTAAGCTTTTCATCCTCATCTTCCTCTATTCCCAAAGAAGATGTTTTAAAGATGACACAGAACACCAGATCTGTGAACCCTGAGTCTCAAACAGCACCATTGACTATATTCTACGGAGGACAAGTGATTGTATTCAATGACTTTTCTCCAGAGAAAGCTAAAGAAGTTATGAACTTGGCTAGCAAAGGAACCACTAATAGCTTCACCGGTTTCACATCTAATATCAACAATACTCCTAACTTGGTCAAGAATCAGACAAGTAACGTCGTTACTATTCCAAACCATGTTCCTCATCCTATGAAAGCTGCAACACAAGAGCCAATTCAACCACCCACAACAGCATTGACTTGCGGTAATGAATCTATTTCACCTTCTTTTGTAGTAGCCTTTAGGCTTAAGCAACTTCTAACAAAAAGATATCTCTTTACAGAGCTACCTATTGCTAGAAGAGCTTCACTACATAGGTTCCTTGAGAAGAGAAAAGATAGAGTTACATCAAAGGCACCATACCAATTATGCGATCCAGCTAAAGCGTCTTCAAAGGCTAAATCCGGAGACAACATGTCTTGGCTCGGTTTGGCAGCTAACATATGAAGACCATCCTCAAACAGTGCCTGGAAATTCTTTTGACGTTGGTTCAATACAAGATATATAAAAAGCTCCGCCTATCTTTATTGCTTCTTGATTCAATCTTTGTTATATGTTATAACGCTTTAATGATTAGGAAAATTTCATATATTTGTATGTATTTATTAGTGATCAATTCTTATTAGTATTCTCGTCTTAGATTTGTTGTTTTTACTAGGTACTGTCCCATGTTTTGTATCCCCTTTCTCTGGGTTATCACAAACTTAGTTTCGTCTATGGCTGATTTTGTAAGAAGAATAATTTTTGTTGAAGAACCAAATAAACTTTCAATCTTATAATCCATTCTAGTCTCTTTCTTATATAATTTTTGTTGAAGAACCAAATAAACTTTCAATCTTATAATCCATTCTAGTCTCTTTCTTATTTTAATCAATGAATCAATCTTTTTTTTTTGGGTCAACATTCAACAATCAATGAATCAATCATACGTTAGGAGTAACAAAGAAATGTGTACCGTAAAGTTTACAGATTATGTGCATATATGTACACCAAATCATAGTGATTGGCCCTACAGAGTACAGGCCTCACATCATCCTTTGGGCCTAAACAAATCAAACGAAGCCCATGCCGACAAATACTTCCCACACTAACGACAAAAATAGAACATGTACAAAAAGAAAAGAATGTTAAGGAGGGTACTGAGGCCGTATTCACGTTTTAATACGTCAAATTTGAACCATCCATTGTTATGTCGACATCTAAAGGTCATATATGTGTATAGTAACTAATATTTAATTATACATCATTACACCACAAATCGTTTAATCCTATGAACTAATGTTGGTCTTTTTCATTACACTAAATTGTTGTGATAAAGTTCTTTAACTATTTTTTTCTATTTTGTAGAAATCAAAATGAGCATTTTGGCTTTTATACAACACTGTGAAAAACAAAAACCTAAGTGGATATTCGGAAGAATCAACGGACCAATCCACAACTTGTCTAAATGCTTAGATTAAGAATATTCCGGCGCTAGGGGAGCTCAAAACCTCAACATTTCTCGATTTATTTTGCACCTTTCGATTATCCTCCATTATTTTAACCGACCTACATACTTTACTACAATATCCTTCATCTCCTCTGCACATTCATTAAAAAAAATCATATAAATTTCATTTTCTATGGAGTTACAATCCAAAAAACAATGTCACATTGAAGAAGCTTACTTGTAGATGTAAATGTCTTGGCCTTGAAGTTTCTTCTTACACAAGCAACATGAAGTCAGAAAATCTGGATAACCTTTGATTACGTCCCTCTTCTTCGCCGGAGATTCCTCGGATATTTTAACAGATTGTTTTCTTCTCCGATCCCGATGAACACTTTCCAATCGCTTCTGACAAGTTTCGAATTCGAGGTCATTGTAATAGATTTTGGTGACACCATCACGAGTCGTGACGCTAGTGTATTCCTCAGAGTCCGATAGATCAATCTCTGCCTCGAATTGGGATCTCCTACAAGAGTGAACCGGATCTTCGAAGTAACTAACCGGATTGATGCCGTTACCGGATTTATCAAGCGCAGCGACGATTCCCAAACCAATTCCACCGTTATCGTACCTCTTTGAACTTCCAGGCGACGTGAATTTCAAATCTAGAGGATTTCTTAGACTCGTTGTATAATTTTCGGGCGACATGATCGAGTTTTTACCTGAAACAACCATCTGGGATAGTTTCCAGGTCATTGGATTGCTTAATAACATAATCGAAAACTTGAAATAACACGAAAGATATATAGTTGATGATGATGATGATAAAAGAGGAATGGTAGAGGAAGGAAATCTTATAGGGAATATCTGATTATGGAGAAGAGAAAAGAGGATCAAATGGAGAAGCTTAAGTTAACCCCACCGGATATCCGCAGTTCTTTACGGGTCGGATATTCGCATTTTCTTAATTATATCTCTTTACGTTATGTACCTTTTTTGCGAAAAATATAATGTCTATAATTTTTAGTCGACACATTCTTAATTAGTTAATTCATTTTATTGAAGATTTTGTGCCACTTGTAAATATAACAAGTCAGTAGGTAATTTAAGACAATTACGTAACTACATTCTTAATTCTGCTTCTTCTTTTTTTCACATTAAATATTTTTTTATTCATTTTTTAATCACATAATTTCACATTCGTTAATACCTGATTGGTTAAATTTAAGGTTTTCATGTGAATATAATTCGAGTTATATCTTTTGTACTGAAATATATTGTCAGAAGAAAACCAAGCATGGTACGGAACTACGGATTGTGATATTTTAGTTAACCAATATACTCCTATTCTTCTAATGAAAAGAATAAGATTATAACATTAACGATATCGATTGGACTGTAATATCATGTTGATAAAAAGAAAATTAATAAAATAGAATGCATTATGCCATTATCGTTGGAATGGGCCAGAACTGATATTTAGTAGGATGAGTCGTGTAATTATAAGAAAACATTATATGCCCAATAAAAGCCCATGCGCAATTTCATCTGATAAACACGTGAGAAAGAATGAATCCTTAATGCAGAAAATTTGGGGGAAAGAATAACAAATCAAAAGAAAAGACAAAAAAATCAGTGTGAATCGAATCACTCAAAGGTCAAATAAAACGCCGCAAAAGAAGCTTAGTCTTATATTGAGGTCAAGCAGATAGTTTCTTACACTGTTTGGTTTTATTGTCTTTGTTACCACGTGATTACCTCAACTCTCTTTTTCGTTTTTGAATATTTTCCACTGATTCTAGAGGAATCTGGTCTGAGACTGAGACTGATCTCAGATTCTTGGGCATGGAAAAAGGAAGAACGTAGAAAGATTAATGATTATTGAAATCTGATTGTTTAGTTACTTTACATTTTAGTGTAGTAGATTTGTCCTCTTGTGAATTGTGAAGCATTTCACAGGTTATATAAATAAACAAGAAAGCATTAGTTAGAATGAAAAATCATATCACTGTCCTATAAAAATGTGTATATACCTTGCAGTACTTTCGTCTTCTTCTTCTTATCAGGTTGTTTACAGTACACACAAAAAAGCTGTACTTTGGAATGATCTCGATCTAATTTGATTTGGCCTATTTGCATCTGTTTTTCTATCTGTTAAATGAAGCTGCAGCAGAAGTGTCTTCATAATGTACTTTCCAAGCATTTCCGCTGTCTGTAGTTGGGAACCAAGTTTTGAAAGTTCTTTTGAGAATACAGAGCATCAGAAGTTACACCTTCGAGATTATTTGCGAAAGCTAAGTTGTTTCTTGGCTGATGAGATTGGCAATCTCCATCAAAACCAAATGATGGTAGCGGTAAAGTCTGTTGCTCCTGTGCATGGCCCCCAACATCAGGACAATATGTAGTTCCGGCTGTGGATTGATCAATTTGATTTGTTACTGCGCCTTTAAATTTGAACTGTTCACCAGCACTCTTCAAATTCACCATGCCTCGATTGACCCGACTATCAATTTTTGCATAAAGCTCTTGGACAGGATTGCTTGCACGCTCAAAGACAGAATCAGATGCAGATACCGGTTGTTCTTGTTGTTGATTTCTGCTGAGGAAATTCGTCGGTGAAGCATTATCGTGTCTGGGGTTGTTGGCCGAAGGTGAGGTTGAACAAGAAGGAGCTTCTCCATCTATGTGACCAGAATGTGATCTTCCGGCGGATACAAGAGGTTGTTGAACAAGAAGGAGCTTCTCCATCTATGTGACCAGAATGTGATCTTCCGGCGGATACAAGAGGTTTATTATTTATTTTTCCTTGTTGCTGATGACTCACCTGAATCTGAGGAGGCTGCATGAAAGTCGAAGCTGAGAAGATGTTATTACCATGTTCCAAGGGCTGCTGGTTCTGAGACGACAGAAGTTGTTGCAATTGATGGCTTTGTGTCTGCTGCAACGCCGATAACTGTGGCTGTAAGGATGAACTTACTGGAAGAATAGACTGCTGCTGCTGTAGCTTCTGCAGTAGTTGCAACTGAAGCTGTTGTGAAGGACTTGGTTTTGGTGATTGTTGTTGCATTTGGTGCAGTAGTTGCAACTGAAGCTGTTGTGAAGGACTTGGTTTTGGTGATTGTTGTTGCATTTGGACCTGCTGGGGATTTTGGGACAGAGACTGTTGTAGTGAATGCAAAGAGGACTGTTCGTGCTGGTTTCTTAATAATTGGTTACTGTTATACAATTCCAGTTGCTGCTGAAACGGCGATTCTTGTGCAAAAGATGTCATTTGAGACAAGCCCTTATTCTCAGCTGAATTTACGTTCTGGTGTGTAATTTTAGCACCGTTAGGAAGCATTGACTGCTGCTGAAGCTGCGACTGAGAGAATCCAGTAGATTGGTGCGGAATTTGAGAAGCGACTTGGTTAGCAACAGAATCCACACTACTGTTCATGGAACCTGTTCTATAAGTCGCTTGTTGCTGCAGCTGTTGGTGTGACATTTGTAGTTGTTGCAGCTGTTGTTGATGTTGAGATTTCACCATGGCTGGTTGTGCTTGCATCTGCTGGCTGATATGGTTAACTGTATTCAGTTTGTCGAATTGGGAATTTGGGGAAGTTAGGTTTGGGGATTGAAAGTTCAACAGCTTGGAAGGGTCGTTGAAAGCAAAATTGTTTGGTAGATTGTAAGGAAGCTGTTGTGAAGGACTTGGTTTTGGTGATTGTTGTTGCATTTGGACCTGCTGGGGATTTTGGGACAGAGACTGTTGTAGTGAATGCAAAGAGGACTGTTCGTGCTGGTTTCTTAATAATTGGTTACTGTTATACAATTCCAGTTGCTGCTGAAACGGCGATTCTTGTGCAAAAGATGTCATTTGAGACAAGCCCTTATTCTCAGCTGAATTTACGTTCTGGTGTGTAATTTTAGCACCGTTAGGAAGCATTGACTGCTGCTGAAGCTGCGACTGAGAGAATCCAGTAGATTGGTGCGGAATTTGAGAAGCGACTTGGTTAGCAACAGAATCCACACTACTGTTCATGGAACCTGTTCTATAAGTCGCTTGTTGCTGCAGCTGTTGGTGTGACATTTGTAGTTGTTGCAGCTGTTGTTGATGTTGAGATTTCACCATGGCTGGTTGTGCTTGCATCTGCTGGCTGATATGGTTAACTGTATTCAGTTTGTCGAATTGGGAATTTGGGGAAGTTAGGTTTGGGGATTGAAAGTTCAACAGCTTGGAAGGGTCGTTGAAAGCAAAATTGTTTGGTAGATTGTAAGATGAGAGCGCAGATGGGAGCTGAGGAGCAGCAGAACCTGACAATGGATTATTTTGCTGCATACTCATCCATTGAACCAGACTTAGACCAGGGAACATTGAACTCTGCGTGTCTTTCATTCCAAAATCATCTCCCATCCAAGGCATTGCTCTTTTGAAAGCGTTTTCCATGTCCAGCTCATCATCTGCAAATAACCTATACGGTTAGTATCCTGAAGTCCAGTCAAAGATCTATGGAGAAGAAGACGGAGAGCTATAAACTCACCAGGCATTCCTGGTTGCCTTGGGTACTTGGGTCTAAAAAATGGAGGAGGGCATATGTAAAAGGGAGTTACAACAGGTTCGATTTCCCAAATGGATACTCGGCTTGGCCTATCTCCAGCTGTTGATTCATCCCATCCCACCTGTTTAAACCATGAAG
>CM071720.1:19252973-19263543 GCA_036630335.1 Physaria fendleri | reverse complement strand
TGTAGAGATGGCTGCTGCAGAGCAGGCTGTTGCAGAAATAGATACCGAAGAGATGGCTGCTGCAGAGTTGTATACATCTGCTGATGAAGGAGATAGAGGAGATGGAGTAGACGGAGCACCACAACCAACCCAGCCTACTCAAGATGATTAAGGCTCTTGTGACTTGTTTATTTTTTGTTTTTTGGAGTAAGCAAACTTAACTCTCGGCTTATGTTTCTTGTTGATCTCTCGGCTTTTGTTTCTCGGCTTATGTTTCTGGTTGATCGAACTATTATGATGATCTCTATGTAGCTTATTCTGGTCATGTTTGTTTCAACAATTAACTTTGGTATTAAGGTTTTAAAGGCTCTTGTGTCTTGTTTATTTTTTGGCTTATTTTTTGGTTTAAGGTTTCTGATTAAATTTTGTCCAGTTTGAACCAAAAAATTGTTTAATAACTGAAATTTGCAGGAACGAAAACAAAAATGTCAACAAAGAGCATTTTATATTCCATTAACATGAAAGCAACAGTTGTCCAAGAAACATACAACATAATCAATAAAGACAAAGTAGGTTATAAAGTTTCTTAGTCAAATCCAGAGCTTTGTTTAATGGCTTTAAACGGAAAGAGAACAAAAAAGCACCAAATCTATTAGTTTAAAGTTCATTTTAGATTCTTATTAAAGTTAAATCACAGACAACTCACTTGAACCAAATTTTGTTAAATAAGTACTAAGAATTGCAGAGTTTAGGTGATTACATCAAACTCAAAATAAGCCATTACATAATCCATGAACCTCAAAATACCAAAATACTACATAATCCATTCCCATAATCCATCAACCCTAAATATTATAGCAAAGCCATCATCACTAAGAACAGAGGTAATATCACTAAAACCATATCCAATAAACAAAACCAAGGGCAAATAATAAACAAAACCAAGGGCAAATCCAGCAATCAGTAGCTTCAAAGCCTTCAATTCTCCTTTCATATCATCAATCAGCGCATGGAACAACCTACCCGGATTTCTTACAGTTCTCGACGTTCTCAGCACCACTCGCTCCCCACATGGACATGTTAAGGGAATCCCGAAATTGTCATCGTTCGTGTCTTCAGACAAGGATACAAATGGTGCAGAAGAAGAAGATGAAGAAATTTTGACAGAGAAATGATCGAAATCGATTTGGGGAAAAAGTTTAACGATGAACCTTAATTACAGTGTTCATCGACATTTAAAGGGAAGATTTTTTTACCGTTAGAAGCAAACGACGTCGTTCTATGTGTTTGTGTTTAATTCGAATTTTTTGTTTTTTTTTTTTTTTTAATTAACTCGAAACGACGTCGTTTTGAGTTATTGATAAATTCGAAATTACCAAAACTACGTCGTATTGAGATAAGACGGATTAATTAACGGAGATAACACTCATTAAAGCTAATCCCGTTAGTCAGAGCGGGTCAACGAAATTATACACAGACGGAGAAGATATAGAGGTATGAAGTTTTTGACGGATCTATTATTCGAGGTGTTATAGGTCGACTGGTCTTTTACATGTTGTAGAAAGCATGGGAATCCCGAAATTGTCATCGTTCGTGTCTTCAGACAAGGATACAAATGTTGCAGAAGAAGAAGAAAAAGACATTTTGACAGAGAAATGATCGAAATCGATTTGGGGAAAAAGTTTAACGATGAACCCTAATTACAGTGTTCATCGACATTTAAAGGGAAGATTTTTTTACCGTTAGAAGCAAACGACGTCGCTTCAGGTTTGGGTTTAATTCAATTTTCGAATTTTTTGTTTTTTTTTTTTTTTTAATTAACTCGATACGGCGTCGTTTTGAGTTATTGATAAATTCGAAATTACCAAAACTACGTCGTATTGAGATAAGACGGATTAATTAACGGTATTGAGATAAGACGGATTAATTAACGGAGATAACACTCATTAAAGCTAATCCCGTTAGTCAAAGCGGGTCAACGAAATTATACACAGACGGAGAAGATATAGAGGTATGACTTTTTGACGGATCTATTATTCGAGGTGTTATAGGTCGACTGGTCTTTTACATGTTGTAGAAAGCATACTCGGGACATAGGTCGACTGGTCTTTTACATGTTGTAGAAAGCATACTCGGGACCTTTACAGGCCGGTTTAAACCTTTTTTCCCTCTTGCAAAAAAATAAAAAAAAATCACAATACTATCTTCTCATACTGGACTTTTTTTTCGGCCCGTGAGTCCAATAAGACAGTCTAGTTTCTTAATTCACGACCATATCGATTTAAACAATTTCTTTCAAAATCAACATTTTTCAATTTTCATTGATTAAGGAAATCCATATAGTGAAAAGGAAAATAATCCGTAATATAAAGTGGTCCATAATTATTACTTAAAGACCACATAGTTACAAAAGAAATGTTTTTTTTTTGTATAACTAAAAATTTGAAGTCCATGAACCCTATATCTTTCTAGACGAAATCCATATCATATTAAATTCAGTCAAGATGAGGAGACTTCTCTCAGGTGGCGATTCAAATTAACGATCTATAACTTATGCTGGAGATTTTTACCAGTAGAAATAGTATATAAAAAAAATGTTGTTAGGTTAATTTTACTATTAATCACCATAACCACCTTTAATCTCCATTCTAAATATTTTCTTATTCATCCTCTTCTTTGTTCCAAATAATCGCAGCTATTTTTTTTTTTTTCACAACCCCTCGAATCAAATTCCTATATAATTGGTTTTTGGGAATTTCTTTATATAAAATACTAATTGTGAAAACTATGAAAAAAAGTTTTTTTTTTTCCTTATAGATTTGCTCTGTCAAAGATGATTACAGCAAATGGTCTTTATTTATACAACTTGTAGAAAGTTATCATTAAGCTATGTGTCATTAACTTGTAGGATCTTGAGGACATCAAATGACAGTAAGCTGTGTATAGAGAATTGTTGTTTGGGCTTCATGGGCTGAGGAGAGCCTTCACGAGTCCAAGACTTGGTGCAGTTTTAGTATCATGTTGTTATGTAACTTAATAGTAATCATTGGTATCACAAGATACATATTATGTGTACATGTGATAAGCAAAGAACAGATAATAATTAGTATAAAATTAATTGTATTAACCTGATCAATTGTTAATGAATTAGTATAAAAATGAAATCATGGCCAACAACCTTGGAACATATAGTACAATTATAGCCAGTATTCAAGTTCCAAGAACTCAAATTTCAATCTTTAAATTAAGTACAATCCCTTGAAAAAAAAAAAAAATTAAGTACTATCATTATGGATATATATTAATGCAAATGAGTAATCTATGTGATATACTTCACGTGAAGAGATCAAGAGAACCACTATCTTTTCACAATGAACTTCCTTAATTTCGTATGTATTTAACTATTTAAGGCTTTGATTGGGAGGGCTTTCATTAAAGCATTAGCATAATGCTAATATAACATTATGCTGCTGTAACTGTCAGTTCTTATTAAAATATTGATTGGCAGAACTTTAACATAAATTAATAAAATTATTAAAGTATTAAATTACTAAATATAGTATTATGCTGTTGTAGCCGTTTCTGCCATAAAAAAGCTCCTCTTTGGAACAGCAAATAAAGAGCAGATATCCTCTTAAAAATGTTCCTATATATGCTCCAAAAAAAAAAATTGATTGGCTATTAAAGCTTTATGCTCTAATAAAGGCCCTTCCAATCAGGGCCTTATAGTTCTAAGTATATTGAGTAATCTTTAAGTCATTTCTGCCATTTGAAACTATGCAATTAGAACTAATGTTGTATATAAGATAAAATGAAAATGAATAGACAGTTTTCTAAGATAAATATCCATTAATGAGTATTTTTTTAAAAGCAAAATATATAATTTGAGGTTTCTAATAGGATTTTTAGTGCAAGTATTGATGTCACCTCTAATCTAATACCTAGGTTACACATATAATTAATAACATAAGATTTTATGAAAAAAAAATCATCTTATTAATTATCGTTATACGCTTCTTTTAATTGATAACTACTCATACATTATTTCATTTTCTTGACAAAAAAAAAAAAAAAAAAAAAAAAAAAAAAAAAAAAAAAAAAACAAGATTCCATTTAATGATAAAAACTCTCAGGTGTTCTGGAAACTCGAGATCTGATTCGTCAGAACAAGCCCATGTGGTCACCATGTTGTCATTTTGGGTCCCACCTAAACTCTTTCAAAAGTTTTGTGAATTTAGTATTTGATACTGTACTAACTTGGTAACTTTACTAATGTAAAAGCTGGTAATTTACTTAAAACACTGGTTTCAAAACTTTGGAGCATAAAATAATAATTTAATCCCTGTGAGTAATAAATTTCCACTTGTATGATTTAAAATGATCATATATATATATATAATAAAATAATAATTTAATCCCTGTGAGTAATAAATTTCCACTTGTATGATTTAAAATGATCATATATATATATATAGGTAAATTATGACAGATAATAAATCTTCTATTAAGATGAATCAAAAAACCTATCACTACTTAATTTAACTATAATTATACAGATTAGAGATTGAATACTATGACAAATACTCAAATTTGAGAAGTAGTGATGATATATTAGCACATATATGATCATACATATAATGATCATTTATTTGGTAAAGCTATGATTGAAAACCAATATATATATATATATAGAAATCAAATACATTTTCTTTAACCTAATTTTCCCATCAATCTGACTTTTGTAATTTTGGATTTCAATTAAGTTTTGGATTTTTGGTCAATATTTCTTCACTGGATCAAATTTTAATTATGTATACCCTTCAACATCGTTTTTCTTCTGATATCTTGATGAGTATTTCTTTCGCAAAAAATTTCTTTAGCACAAAATTTATGTGGAAGACAAATTAAAACATTAGAGCAAACGGAATCAATACTGAGAAATGTTCAGCTCCATAATGTTATTCTCAGGAGCTGTTTCTGCTACTCCCACGTGTACAACTGTTATGGGCTTTTATCTTGAACTAGGTTATTAACTTAGTACATTACCAAATAGCCCCCAAGTTGCTCCAACGAGTAGATTGTGCAATGCTTTTTTTTTTGTTAGAAGAGATTGTACAATGTTGCCGACCAAAAAAAAAAAATTGTATAATGTTGACTCTTACTTCTTCTTTTCCCCTATCTCTCTCTTCTCCTGATTCGTTCTTCTCCAACTTTCTTTGGTCTTGCCGAGATCTAGAAAAAAAAACCCTAGAACGGGGAAGATCACCAAGATCTTGAGGAAGATCAATTAGGGTTAAAATTGATGGGGAGAGGGAAGATTGCAATCCAAAAGATCGATGATTCAACAAGTAGGCAAGTTACTTTCTCCAAAAGAAGAAAGGGTCTGCAAGTTACTTTCTCCAAAAGAAGAAAGGGTCTCATCAAGAAAGCTAAGGAACTTGCTATTCTTTGTGATGCTGAGGTTGCTCTCATCATTTTCTCCAATACTGATAAGCTTTATGACTTTGGCAGTACCAGGTTTCTTTCTTCCTTATTTAATCCCTAGATCCCTTAACATCTACATACTTATAGATATACACGTATATATGCTTTGGTATGTCTATTAATACATGGAAATATGCATATCTACATACTTATATGATATCATTTATGGATTTTCTTAGAAGTGTTAGTATTAATTAGTGGTTTTGTGTTTAATTAGCTGTGTGATTTTATCATTTGTAGTTATACATTTTTTGGTTAATATACCGTTTTATTTTTCAGTATAGAAAATGGTGTATATATGTATATATATAGCTCATGAAACTTAATCTTGTCAAAGAAACATAGTTTGAACCAATGAGGCCAGAAAAAATAAATAAATTAAGATCACTAGTTCTGAAAATGAGAACACTAATGGCTTAGTGTGTGTAAGGACATGTGTCATATAGGTTGTAACTTGTGCATTTGGTCTGACAATATGTCTTTGCCTAATTTAGAAACATTTGAGAATTAAAAGGAGAAAGTAATAAAAGCTAAAACAAGTACAACTTTGGAAAAGTAAAAGTGTGATAAAAGGGTGTGTACAAAATGATCACAATAAACAAGTACAACTTTGGAAAAGTAAAAGTGTGATAAAAGGGTGTGTACAAAATGATCACAATAGTTATATATGGAGATGATAAGTAAAGTCATAATTTCTGAGTCAAATATTTGTATTTATGGCTGTAATACAAATCTAAATATTTTCTGTATATAAATACAGTGACAGAACAGTATTTTCTTTAACAATATGTGATTGCCATATTTTATATTTCTCAAAAAAGTTTGAACTCTATTCGGAAAGTTTTAATATTTTTTGATTTTCCAAAATGTAAATCCAACAAATTTGCTGCATCTCAACGTTCCGTTTAACCGTTCTCGTTTGTTGCCTAAGTTCAGGAGGGGAACTAAGCCTCATAAAGGTTTTGGTTCTTCAGGTCTTATTGGAAAGAAATATTTTAATTCGGACCTTTTTTACCGCCTAGTGTTGTCTTTGTCCGTAGAGTGATCTAGCTTGTAAGCTTTGATTCTTTGATACCCTACATTTTATCGTTTTGATCCATGAGTGTAGTTTCGACTTCTTTAGAGATTAGATCGATTATTTTTGTTTTAGTTTGAATTTGCGGAAGAAAATCAAACTAGACTGATCCCTTCGATTTGATGTTTTTTTAACTTTCTTTTGCATGAAACTGATCTATAGATCGTATTTGTATGATCACAACTATTATTTTCATCAATAATATTTACCATTTATAAAAAAATCTGTTTATTTCTTTTTTTTTTTTTTTTGTCATGGAGTTTGATATGTACATACATGAAACTTATTTCATCTTTTTTGTCAGGCATATGAAACTTAATTCACCATGAATACTCTTTATGAATGATATGTGCCTAACATATATCAACTTTTTATGTGATAACAATCTTAAACTTTTTATGCGGTTGTTTCTGGCTCGGTGTCTTGCATGTGTATTTAGGCTCTGGTTCAGTATCTATTGGCGTTGGTTTTAGTTTCGTGTGCTCTCCTAGCTTAGTTACGTTCTGACTAGTTAAGTTGTGTTGCTTGGTGTTTGGAGGTGGTGTTAGTACGACTTTATTCTTTAATTCTCCTGGTTCCTTGTCAAGGTATATATGGTAGGAGTTCTTAGTTACTCACTAGTTAATTATCTTGAAATAAACAGTGTGAAATCTACTATTGAACGATTCAATAAGACCAAGATGGAGGAACAACAACTACTGAACCCTGCATCAGAAGTTAAGGTATGTGTATATCACAGAAATCACACTTCACATGAGAGGAGAAGGCAAATATGCTAATTAAAATCTTAATCATGTTTGTGCTATTACACTTGAGTTTGAGAGTTGATGAGTTAGATTGTATTGCAATGTATCGTAGTTTTGGCAAAGGGAGGCTGAATCTATAAGGCAAGAGCTGCATTCGTTACAAGAAAATCATCGGTAGGTAGTAAGTAATCATGAATTTTAACTTAAAATACTTAGGTAGTAACTAGTAAGTGAATTAATTATATCATTGATCTTTCTAACTTGATTTCTAAGTACTTTTCTTTATTTATGTTTTAAGATTTTCAGTTAAGTTTTTGTTATAAAGCAGGCAACTATTAGGACAGCAGTTAAATGGTTTGAGCACTAAGGATTTGCACAATCTAGAGAGCCAACTTGAAATGAGTTTACGTGGTGTTCGCATGAAAAAGGTCAATATTTATCTCTACATGTATCGTTTTGCTTAAAAGCATGATGCTTAAATATTGATCATATATAGAACAATGTGACTCAAACTAAATCAAATTTCTTGAACCCATGCAGGAACAAATTTTGACCAATGAGATCAAAGAACTAACTAGAAAGGTAACTGTACTATAATTATGAATAATCAAACTGATTAGACCAGATTTCAATAGCTATACTTGTAAAGATTTATAAGGTAAAACTAGAATTGTTTAGTTGTTAGTGTTAGAGATTATGGACTCGTGCTAAGTGGATTGAATTATATATTTTTATATAATTAATTTTGTTCAAACTGGCATTTACTGTCCACAATTTTGTAATCACTGAGACTTCTTTTAAAACTGCCATAAAATATTATATTACCGCGTGCCACTGATTGCGAAATAGAGTAGCCTGTCTATGTGTTTACACATATTTACGATTTTACCTGGATAAAACGGTTTGTTTCGATTGTTTATGGATAATACGGACATGTTAAATCGTAAATATCTGAAAAAATACATGGACACGCTGGTCTATATAAAACGGTTTGTTTCGATTGTTTATGGATAATACGGACATGTTAAATCGTAAATATCTGAAAAAATACATGGACACGCTGGTCTATTTTCGTGGACAGTAACACGTCGTCTATGACAGTTTTAAGAGACATCTCCGAAAATATATTGTTTGCAAGATCGTGAACACTAAATGACAGATTTCATAATATTCTCTTTTTTTATATTAGTATTTTTTCAAAATTTTGATGTGGGATTCTAACATGTGCATTCAAGATGTTGACTTTTTGCGGCTCATCTTGTCCAATCCCATTTTAGGGCTGGTAATAAATTTGTTTAAATTACCTTGTTTAGGTTTGGACTCTAATGTCATATATTATTAGTTTCTAACTCAAAATCAATTAAGAATGAGTAGCCCATATATTTTTTTAGTCTTTTCAAATTTCCGGTGTGAGATTTCTAACGGTTAGTTTTGGTAAAGTTGGAAGGAAGAGGGCTTGAAATTTAATCTGATATGTATGTGCTCTCTGATAGAGAGATTTGATGTACTCAGGACTTCTTAGTATAAAAACCTAACAGATGTTTTTCTTTCGCATTTACATGATAAAAATGGCTAATTATATTGTGTTTATTAACTTTGTTTGTAAATAAAAGATTATTAAGAAATATAATATAAACACAAAATCAATATTGATCATTTCTAGTTTTTATTAGGTTCTTATTATGTGTTTTATTTTTTGTAGAGAAATATTGATCATCTTGAAAACCTGGAATTGTCGAGAAAGATCCAAAGGATTCATCAGGAAAACGTCCAGCTATACAAGAAGGTAAAACAGAAACACAAACTTCAGTACTACTTCAAGTTGAAGCCACAAATCATAGTGATAGTTACAGAAAGTTGTACCGTGGTATAACCGTTTTGCAGGTTTATGAAACGTCAAGTTCTAGTGGATCGGGACATCGAGATCCAGTAGATTCAGCTGATGAATCTCATGCACAGGTTAGGCTGCAACTAAGCCTGCCTGAGCAGTCCTTTTATGAGACTCCATCAGAGAGCTAATATCAGGAAAGATACAACAACTTATCCGTTCTTGATTCTTAAAAAATCATCCAATATATATGTACATGTTTAAATAGAAATATAGAGTCTCAACATATATGAATAGACAAAGCTTGTCTTACGCCTAGCAAAAGGCTAATTTTCAACATTTTGATTAAAAAAAATTGGGTTTAAGATCTATTCCCCCCACCCTACCCCACCCCGGGCAAGTAGCCCCATTTTTTTTGACCTCATTCTAATTGCATCCGAATCAAAGTTTGAAGATATAATTTGGTCCGAATTAACAATTTCGTTCTACTTCCCCTTCCGTTTACTGTAAGCAAGTAAAATTACCGAAACAATAAACCACCATAATAACCAATTTTGGGACGACTTGGGAAGAGAAGTAAATAATCGGGATTAATTGTGACTAGATAGTATTGTTCGGGACAAATTGTGTCTTCAAACTTGGACTCGGCTGCAATTAGAACAAGATCGAAGAACGGGAACTGTCTGTTACTATATCAATACTTCGAGAGTAAATAGATGGTAATCCCTAAATAATCTCTATGATACAAATGACAAAATCAAAACCACCATTTAACGCAAAACTACAAACAATGGGTTTGGGCTTCATGGGCTGATGAGAACCTTGGTGCAGTTCTTTTGACATGTTGGTATGTAACTTGATACTAATCAGTGATTTCAGAAGAAACATATTATGTGTACACGTGAGCGCATCAGCAAAAAACATATAATAATATAAAATTAATTGTATTAACCTGATCAATTGTTAATGGATTATAAAAATGAAACCATGGCCAACAACCTTGGAACATATAGTACATTTGTAGCCAGTGATCAAGTTCCAAGGACTCAAATTTCAAGCTTTAAATTGTGTAACTTGATAAAATCTTCAAAAGATAAATGTATATATGGATATATTTATGTAAATGAGTATTTTTTTTTTTTAAGAAGTTCACATGTACTAATCAGTAATCACCAAGGTTATAAAAATCGGCCTAGGCACCTAAAAAATCGGCCTAGGCGCTCAAATCGGAGTGAAGTGCCCTGATTTATGTTAATTCGGAGTAATAAATCGGTCATCCGGTTCAGGCAGTTCAAATCGGTGAAAATCGGTCTAGGCGGTTCAAATCAGACCAAATCGGTCTAGGCGTTCAATTCGTCGATTTTAATTTTAATTATTATTTTTTTTTCAATTTTTTAGTATTTTGCCTTATAATTTAAACTAAAATACAAATTATGATTAAAATTCAAAATTTAATTG
>CM071720.1:19238449-19252688 GCA_036630335.1 Physaria fendleri | reverse complement strand
ATCAGCATAACATTTATATAAAGAGATAAATAAAATATCTTATTATAGTATTTAATACAAAAATTGACGAATTACATTAAATTTTTAATATTAAAAAATATTTTAACTATTTAAAACTAATAAATTACTTAAAATAATCTTAAAATCTATTAACGCCTAGACCCTGCCTAGGCCCTGATATATTCGTCTAGGCGCTAGACCCCTGTCGAACGTCTAGATACCGCCTAGCGAATTTTTGAACATTGGTAATCACTATCTTTTCACTACTCCTTTTATGAACTTCATTAATTGCGTATGTATATGTAGTTCTAAGTATATTCAGCAATAATATATACTAAGAAATTAATTTTGAAACATACAATTCGATTTAATGTTGTATACAAGAAAAAAAAAATGAAAATGAATAATAACAACATAAGCTATTACCCAAAAATTATCATATGAAATATCTTTATAAGTTTCTCTCTTTTTTTGTTTGTCATGAACGTTACTTTTAATTCATAACTACTCTTTTTTTTAATAACGACAGTTGATAACTACTCATGAAGATTTCGTTTAAAGGATAGAAAAACATAAAGACGAAATTCTCAGGTGTGTTGGAAACTCGAGATCTGATTGGACAGAACAAACCCATGTGGTCAACATGTTGACATTGGGTCCCACCTAAAACTCTTTCAAAAGTTTAGTAAATTTGCTATTTAGTGATTGATACAACAAACTTGGTAACTTTACTAAGATAAAAGCCGTTAATTTTCATTTAAAAAATTATCAAAAAAAATTATCATACTTTTCGAAGTTAATTATTGTTTCTTGGTTACATGTAAGAGTTTTGAGGAAAATACATTTTTATGAAAATTGTAATATAGCTGAATTCTAATCTATGAAGTTTAAAGATTGAATACTTTGCTAACTCAAAATTGAGAAATGATGATTAGCACATAAAAGATCATACATATAATGATCATTTATTTTGTAAAGATCAATCTGACTTTTGTATTTTTGGATTATAAATTTATAGTTAAGTTTTGGATTTTTGGTCCTAATGTTACTTCACTGGAACAAATTCAAAGCAAGTAAGCTTAGTATAGTACTCTATTCAACATCGAAGACGAAGATTTGTTATCTTAAATCGTATTTCTTCTGAAAAACATATTTTTCAGCAAAATTTAAGAAAACATTAAAGAAAAGCTCAGGTGTACGGAATCAATGCTAGGACGAGGATCGGAGCGTGCAAAATCAATTCCAGATTGTTCAGGAGCTGTTTCTGGCTTTCTGCTACTCCCACGTGTACAAATGTTAAGGGCTTTCTATGAAACATATTTATCATTAGGATATAAACTTTAGTACATTACTAAATAGCCCTCAAGTTGCTCCAAAGGTGCAATGTTGCCGACCAAAAAAAATAAATTGTACAATGTTGACTCTTACTTTCTTCTTTTTCACCTGTCTCCCTCTCTCTCTCTCTCTCTTCTCCTGATTCGTTCTTCTCCATCTTCTTTGGTCTTGGGGAGATCTAGAAAAAAAACCCTAGAACGGGGAAGATCACCAAGATCTTGAGGAAGATCATTTAGGGTTAAAATTGATGGGGAGAGGGAAGATTGTAATCCAAAAGATCGATGATTCAACAAGCAGGCAAGTTACTTTCTCCAAAAGAAGAAAGGGTCTCATCAAGAAAGCTAAGGAACTTGCTATTCTCTGTGATGCCGAAGTGGCTCTCATCATTTTCTCCAATACTGATAAGCTTTATGACTTTGGCAGTACCAGGTTTTTTCTCTTCCTTATCCAATTAATCCCTAGATCCCTTAACATCTGCATACTTATAGATATACATGGGGAAGTATGCATATGTACATATTGTATGATAACATTTATGGATTTTCTTAGAAGGGTTAATATTAATTAGGGGTTTGTGTTTAGGTGTGTGATTTATCATTTGTAGTTATGCATTTTTTGGGTTAATATACCGTTTTATTTTTCAGTATATAGAAAAAGGTGTATATATGTATATACAGCTCATGAAACTTAATCTTGTCAAAGAAACTTAGTTTGAACCAATGAGGCCAAAGAAAATAGATAAATTAAGATCACTAGTTTTGAAAATGAGAACACTAATGGCTCAGTGTGTGTGTAAGGACATGTGTCATATGTTGTAACTTGTGCATCTGGTCTGACAATATGTCTTTGCCTTATTTAGAAACATTTGAGAAGTAGAGGAGAAAGTAATAAAAGCTTAAACAAGTACAACTTTGGAAAAGTAAAAGTGTGATAAAAGGGTGTGTACAAAATGATCACAATAGTTATATATGGAGATGATAAGTAAAGTCATAATTTGACAAAAAAAAAAAAAAAAAGTAAAGTCATAATTTCTTAGTCATATAGTTGTATTTAAGGCTATAATACAAATAAATATTTTCGGCAGGTTGGTTAGGTTGAAAGATTTGATGACAGATGGTGTTAGTACACCTCTAGTTTGATGAATTGTTTAATTTGTGTCATACTAGTTTGTTAAGTCTTTCCCATTTTGTTGCCTCCTAAGGTTCCATTTAACCCTTCTCGTTTGTTGCCTAAGTTTAGGGGAGGAACTAAGCCTCATAAAGTTCTTGTTTACTCGAGCTTTGTCTGAAAGAACTACTTTAATTTGAACCTTTTTTACCGCTTAGTATCGTCTTTGTACGTAGAGTGATCTACCTTGTAAGCTTTGCTTCTTTGGTACCCTAGATTTTATCGTTTTGATCTGTGAGTGTAGTTTCGATTTCATAAGGATTAGACCGGTTTTTTCTGCTTTAATTTGAATTTGCGGATGAAAATCAAGTTAGATTGATCCCCTTCAGTTTTATGTTTTTAATTTTTTGCATGAAACCATTTGCCGATCTTATTTATATGATCATAATTATTATTTTCATAAATAATATTTACCATTTATATATATTAAAAAATTTCTGTATATAAATACAGTGAAAGAGCGAGCATATAACAATATTTTCTTTAACAATATGTGATTGCCATATTTTATATTTCTCAAAAAAGTTTTAAATTCTATTCGAAAAAGTTTTAATATTTTTTTTTTGATTTTCCAAAATGTAAATTCAAGATCCAATTTTCTCATATGCAAAAAAATTTTATATATTGTTTGATATGTACATGCATGAAACTTATTTCATCTTTTTTTTTTCAGGCATATGAAACTTAATTCACATGAATACTATTTATGAATGATATGTACCTAACATATATCAACTTTTTATGTGATAACAAGCTTAAACTTTTTATGCGGTTGTTTCTGGCTCGGTCTTTTGCCTGTGTCTACAGGCTCTGCTTCAGTATCTCTTGGCGTTGGTTTTAGTTTCGTGTGATCTCCTAGCTTAGTTAGGTTCTGGCTAGTTAACTTGTGTTGCTTGGTGTTTGGAAGTGGTGTTAGTACGACCTTATTCTTTAACTGTCCTGGTTCCTTGTCAAGGTATAGATGCTAGGAGTTTTTAGTTACTTCCTACTAGTTAACTAACTTGAAATAAACAGTGTGAAATCTACAATTGAACGATTCAATAAGACCAAGATGGAGGAACAACAACTACTGAACCCTGCATCAGAAGTTAAGGTATGTATATATCACAGAAATCACACTTCAGATGAGAGGAGAAGGCCATTATGCTAATTAAGATCTTAATCATGTTTGTGCTATTACACTTGAGTTGAGATTTGATGATTTAGATTGGTGTTGCGTATCGATTGTAGTTTTGGCAGAGGGAGGCTGAATCTATAAGGCAAGAGCTGCATTTGTTACAAGAAAATCATCGGTAGGTAGTAAGTTTTCATTAATTTTTAACTTAAAATACTAAGATAGTAAGTGAATTAGTTATATCTTTGTATTAGTATTGATCTTTTCTAGCTTGATTTCTAAACAAATATGTTTCTTCTCTTTATTTTTGTTTTAAGATTTTCAGTTAAGATTTTGTAATAAAGCAGGCAACTATTAGGACAGCAGTTAAATGGTTTGAGCAGTAAGGAGTTGAACAATCTAGAGAGCCAACTTGAAATGAGTTTACGTGGAATTCGTATGAAAAAGGTTATTCTTTATCTCTACATGTATCGGTCTTCCTAAAGAATGATGTTTAAAAGATTAATCATACACATAGAACACATGTGATTCAAACTAAATCAAATTTTTGGAACCCATGCAGGAACAAATTTTGACCAATGAGATCAAAGAACTAACTAGAAAGGTAATTGTACTATAATTATAAATAATCAAACTGATTAGACTGTTTGACAAACAAAAAAAAAAAAAAACTGATTAATAGCTATACTTGAAAAGATTTATAAGGTAAAGCTACAACGTTGTTAAAAAAAAAAAAAAAAACTGATTAATAGCTATACTTGAAAAGATTTATAAGGTAAAGCTACAACGTTGTTAAGTGTTAGGGATTATGGACTTCCTGCTAAGTGGATTGACTTATATTTTTTATATATTAGTGTTGGATCTTTCAAACTTTTGATGTGGGATTCTAATATGTACATTCAAAATATTGGCTTTTTGCGGCTCATCTCGTCGAATCATATTTTAGGACCAGCAATAACTCGTTTAAATCACAATGTGAGATTTCTAACAGTTAGTTCCGGGAAGTTGGTAGGAAGAGGTTTTGAAGTTCAATCTGATATGTACTCTCTGAAAGAGAGACTTGATAAAAAAGGGTTAATTGTTCTGTGTATTAACTTTATATGTAAACAAAAGCTAATTAAGACAATATACACACCAAATCAATGTTGATCATTTCTAGTTTTTATCAGGTTCTTAATAAATGTGTTTTATCTTTTGTAGAGAAATATTGATCATCTTGAAAACCTGGAATTGTCAAGAAAGATCCAAAGGATTCATCAAGAAAACGTTGAGCTATACAAGAAGGTAATTCAGAAACACAAAGTTGAAGCTTAATTATATATTGTTTAAATCAAATTCCTAGTTGAAACCACATATTGTAGCTAGAGATAGTTACAGAAAGTGGTATAATGGTCTTGCAGGCTTATGAAACGTCAAGTTCTAGTGGATCGGGACATTGTGATCCAGTAAATTCAGCTGATGAATCTCATGCACAGGTTAGGCTGCAGCTAAGCCTGCCTGAGCAGTCCTATTATGAGACTCCATCAGAGAGCTAATATCATGAAAGATACAACAACAAATTGTCCGTTCTTGATTCTTAAAACCCATCCAATATATGTACATGAATAAATAGAAATATATAGTCTCAACATATATGAATAGACAAAGCTTGTCTTACGCCGAGTAAAAGGCTAATTCTCAACATTTTGATATAAAAATCTGTATGGTACAAATTACTGGAAAAATCAAAACCACCATTTAATGTGTTTCTGTTGCTAGTTGTATCTCTTTGTTGCAACACTTGTTAAGTATCTGTGGTGGGTTGGTTTTCACATTGGCTAAAGGTGTTAGTATGAGTTTCTTTTGACCTCTTGTGAGTTCTTGGTTTGATCATCCTCTAAGCCTCCTTGTCATTGGTTTTCTTCTGCGTGTTCCGGTTTCGGAGATATTTTCGGGCATGCTTCTGAGAGGACTTAAATCCTCGTTGTAACCTCCTCCTCTTTAGATCCCCTAAGGTCTCCTACCATGTTTCCAGTCAAGTAAAGGAGCATCAAATCTATCGAGTTATTTAGGTTGTTTGATCTTCACTTTGGTGGAGATTAGTTAGCCTTTTGTTCTCGAATGTATACGCTTTCATGCTTTTTAATCCTTTTTTTTTGGGCATGAGACCGTTTCAAAAGGATTGTAACGTTGTTGTAATCCAAACCCAGGCCCGGCCCTCTACACATACAAATGAAACATTTGTATGGGACCCCACAAAATTATTTTTTTAAAAAATCAAATTTTTTTCTAAAAATATTATATATTATATATAAAATAAATTGTAAATACATGTTTTTTTTGGTCAACATTGTAAATACATGTTTTAGATTATTTATATGTATAAATATACGTAAAATAAATTTATTATTTATAAAATATAAGTTAAATTAATAACTTTATAAAATAAATAAAATAAATTTATTATTTATAAATATAAAATAAATAAAATAAATTTATTATTTATAAAATATAAGTTAAATTAATAACTTTATATATTAAAGAAAATTTGATTTATTATATTAATAAATTAAAAAACTTATACATTTAAAATAGAAAATATATTGAACGAGGCCTCGAAAAAATTTTCGAATAGGGCCTCGGAAATTTTCGGACCGACCCTGTCCAAACCATACTGTATATGTGCACGTAAAATTCCCGAGCGCATCAGCCAAGAACATATAATAATATAAAATAAATTGTATTAACCTGCTCAATTGTTAAATGGATTTTAGAAATGAAACAATGGCCAACAACCTAGGAACATATAGTACAATTATTGCCAGTGATCAAGTTCCAAGGATTCAAATTTCAAGCTTTAAATTAAGTAACTAGATAAAATCTTCAAAAGATAAATGTATATATGAGTAATCTTTTTTTTTTTTTTTATGAAGTTCACGTGTATTAATCACTATCTTTTCACCACTCCTTTAATGAACTTCATTTATTTCGTATGTATCTATAGTTCTAAGTATATTCAGTAAATAATATTATACTAATAAATTAATTTTGAAACATACGATTCGATTTAATGTTGTATACAAGAAAAAAAAATGAAAATGAATAATAACATAAGCTGTTACCAAAAAATTATCATATGAAATATCTTATACGTTTCTCCCTTTTTCTGTTTGTCATGAACGTTTCTTTTAATTGATAACTACTCTTCTTTTTTAACGACAGTTGATAAGTGATAACTACTCGTGAAGATCTCGTTTAAAGGATAGAAAAACATAAAGACGAAACTCTCAGGTGTGTTGGAAACTCGAGATCTGATTGGACAGAACAAACCCATGTGGTTAACATGTTGTCCTTTTGGGTCCCACCTTAAATTTACTATTTAGTGATTCATACGACAAACTTGGTAACTATACTAAGGTAAAAGCTGATTAGAAAAATGATCATATATATATATTGTAAAATTATGATCGAGATATCCAAAATTCAACATAATAAATCTTTTATTGAAGATGAGTCAAAAGAAAATTATCGCTACTTTTTGAATTTAATTATTGTTCTTGGTTACATGTAAGAGTTATGGGAAAAATACATTATTATATTGAAAATTGTAATATAGCTGAATTCTAATATATGAAGGTTAGAGAGTTGAACTTTTAAAAATTTCGCTTCTTAGTTTCTCTCAGGCACGTTTTCCAGAGAAGCTATTTTGAGTATGTCTCCTTTTTGAACATCTCTTTACCCATCGGTCATTAGATCTACTCGATATTTCTGGAAACTTTTCACCAACAAACCACCGTCTACTCCGTTTGTTTTTCCGGCGAACCTTTTAGATCTACTCGATATTTCTGGAAACTTTTCACCAACAAACCACCGTCTACTCCGTTTGTTTTTCCGGCGAACCTTGCTTCTGCTACTTTTCACCGTCCGTTTTGCTTGACTAAGCAAGCTGAGTAACTTCTATGAAGATCTCAGTAAGCCTTAAGTCCTCTCTCTCATTTACTTGAGTTTTTGAGAAATTTATAGCTCTTACCTCCCAACCACTTCGATAGCCTCATTGATTATGGTTTGGTAGAGTTGTAAGCTTACTTGGCCTGATTCTCAGAGCCCATCTGTTTTTTCGTCACTCAATTAGCTTTCAGCCCACGTTACTCATCTCTGTCGTTATGACTCGCCCAACTAGAGAAGAGCTGGGTAAAAACATTGCTGTTGAAACTGTGGACAAGCCTAGACCACATATTCAAGCTCCTGTGCTTAATGAGGAGGAAATCGCCAAAGCAAACTCACTTACCCTCATTGGTCGGGTTACAAACCCAAAAGTACAAAGACCATGGTCTGTTATCTCTTCACTGTCACAAAACTGGAGGCTTAAGGGAAGTTTTGTTGGTACAGACCTAGGCAAAGACAGATTCAGTTTCAAGTTTGACCGCGAAGACGATATAGTCTCTGTTTTGGCGAACAGACCATATCAATATGCCAGGTACATGGTTATTATCCAAAGATGGGAAGCTTCAGTCTCTGATGATTTCCCTTCCGACATCCCGTTCTGGATTAGAGTTAAAGGCTTACCTTCTCACTACCTAAATGAAGATATGATGGATCGCATTGGTGAGAAGATAGGGCACGTTGATGAAAAAGACTTACCTTCTCACTACCTAAATGAAGATATGATGGATCGCATTGGTGAGAAGATAGGGCACGTTGATGAAAAAGATGTGACTCCAAGAGCTGCGCGTATGCGAGTCACCATCAATGGACTAGCTCCCTTGGTTACAGAAGCAGTGATAGACTTTGCAAATGGCACAGAGACATTAGCCCAGCTGGAATATGAACGTCTTCGAAATTACTGCACTGCTTGTAATCGCTTATCACATGACGCCTTACACTGTCCTCACAACCATGGCACAACCCTTACCGTAGCTACCAAGAAACCAGCAGTGGCTCCTCGTTTCAAAGCTAGACGACAGTTTTCAGGTTCTCACCAAAACCAGAAACAAGGCTATCATCCTTACCATCACCTACAAGGAGACTGAAACCTTTGAGATCGATTGAAGAAGTGATGACAGAGCTGAGAGAAGTGATGATACAATATGCTTCATGTAATGATCCAAGTGAGAGTGCAGTGAGGAGAAGACGCCTTACTCAGTGTGAAAGCTCAGGTTTACTTAAAGCAAATGCAGAAAGAATCTTAGAACTTGAAGTGGCTCGCCATGCCCTTAAAGCAAATGCAGAAAGAATCTTAGAACTTGAAGTGGCTCGCCATGCCAATGCCTCCACTGATCTAGGAGACACAAGAAATGAAGCCATTCATACAAATGCTGAAACTGATCCTCAGATAATTCGGGAACAGAATGGTAGACCACCAGTAGCCACTAGATTACGTTTCCCAAGTGAGGATACCATCTCAGCTACTGTCCCACAAGCCACACCTGAAGATCACACAACACTTAATGTGGATGCAGAACAAAGAGAGCAACCTCTTGAAGATCAGGTGCCCACACAGATTCGAAAAAAGAGAGGTAGACCACCTTTGGCAACAAGACTACAATTCCCAAAGAATATGCTGGCTAGTACCGCTGAGACCAAAGCAAAGAAGCCTAGAAGAGTGGCTCGCTCCCCAAAACAATTACCTACTCGTCAAAGATCAGCTCCACAAAGATTCATCCATGAAGTGACTGAAACTTCAAACGCAAGAACTAAGAAACAGAGAGGAGGAAAGGATCATACATCGACTTCAAACCAACCTCCACCTCCAGCGATAACTCTGATCCCGGCAATAGCTCGTGACAAGACGGATTTTCTCAATCAAACCAACCTCCACCTCCAGCGATAACTCTGATCCCGGCAATAGCTCGTGACAAGACGGATTTTCACAAGCCGTTGAGTCCGGTTCCTTAGCCATTGTGAGCTGGAACTGTTGTGGTTTGGGGAATCCCACAACAGTTCGAAGACTTAAGGAGCTTCATCGAAGTAAGTCTCCTACCATAATATTCCTCATGGAGACCAAGAATTCGGAAGATGTTGTTGTAGACACTTTTAAAAATTTGGATCTTGGTTCCCATTTTATTGTCCCACCGCATAGCCCAGGTGGTGGCGGTCTTGCTTTGTTTTGGAACAATGATGTTGAGATTGATGTTCTTAGCTCTTCGGATAATTTTATTGATACATATTTGAGCTACCGGGGTCGACGTTTTTTCATTACCTTTACATATGGAGCTCCGGAGATTGCAAACCGTTATGAAGTCTGGAATAAAATCACCTCTATTGCGCATGATCGCTCCTTGCCATGGTTACTTACTGGTGATTTTAACGACATTACGGGTAATAATGAGAAAGTGGGTGGTCCTAAGAGAACGGAGGCATCTTTTTCTACTTTCAGGACATTTCTCTCTGAAAATGATCTTTGGGATCTAAAGCACAGTGGCAACTGCTTATCATGGCGAGGTCAACATGGAGAACATCTAGTTTTATGCCGCCTAGACAGAACAGTAATCAATAGCTCGTGGATGGAGCTTTTTCCCAAAAGTCGATGTGAATACCTTAAGCTACAGAACAGTAATCAATAGCTCGTGGATGGAGCTTTTTCCCAAAAGTCGATGTGAATACCTTAAGCTATAAGGCTCAGATCATCGCCCCTTAGTTACTCACCTTGGTATGGCCAAAAAAAAGAAAAGCCTCTTTCGTTATGATCGTAGACTAAGAGACAAGGTGGAAGTTCATGATCTCATAGAGAAAGTCTGGTCTGACCTAGGAGATTCATCTCTAGAGTCGAAACTCAGTCAATGCCGCATTGAGATTATTCTGTGGAGCAAAGAATTTCACAAAAATTCGTCAAAGCTCATTGTGGAAGCCAAACGAGCACTTGACTTAGCTCTCTCAAATCCGGTTCCTAATGAAGCTGTAATTAAGGAAATTACTTCAAAGCTAGATGAAGCATACCGTTTAGAAGAAGCGTTCTGGCGACAGCGGAGTAGATTATCATGGTTATCCTTGGGAGATAAAAACACAACATATTTCCACGCTGTCACCAAAGCTAGGTCCACTCGAAACAGATTAACAGTTATTGAAGATGACAATAATCTCCCACATTATGAAGACGTCTCAATAGCTAATGTGATAAAGACCTTCTACAATCAGCTGTTTACATCTCAAGGCTATACAGTCAATGATACCATTAGTAAGGCTCTTCATCCTTGCATCTCAGAGGAACAAAATGCTGCCCTTACTAGTATACCATCACGTGAAGAGATATACAAAGCTGTAAAAGATACGCATCCCGATAAAGCTCCGGGTCCGGATGGATTTTCGGCCGGTTTTTTCCACTCACATTGGGATACTGTTGGAGATGACGTTGTCAAATGGGTGCAGCACTTCTTTATATCTGGGCAGCTTATGGACTCGGCAAACCATACTTTTGTTCGACTCATTCCAAAGATCCCAAACCCGTAACAAGTCAAAGATTATCGCCCAATAGCCCTTTGTAGTGTGTACTACAAATTTATCTCCAAGATATTGGCCAACCACTTGAAGCCTCTACTCCCTAAGATCATCTCGGTTAACCAATCAGCGTTTGTAGCGAATAGAGCCATCCCCTAAGATCATCTCGGTTAACCAATCAGCGTTTGTAGCGAATAGAGCCATCTCGGATAATGTTCTTATAACCCATGAAGTGCTTCATTACTTACAACACTCAAAAGCGGAAACATATTGCTATATGGCAGTGAAGACGGATATGAGTAAAGCTTTTGATCGCTTGGAATGGAACTTTGTTAGAGATGTTTTTCTCCGCCTAGGCTTCCACCCTCAATGGGCTCATTGGATCTACACTACAATCTCTTCCGTCTCATATTCCTACCTTGTTAATGAGGAAGCTCATGGACTTGTACGTCCTTCCCGGGGAATCCGTCAAGGAGATCCACTTTCACCATATATATTCATTCTTTGTAGTGAAGTACTCTCCGGTCTTTGCAACCAAGCTATGCAATCGGGTGAACTCCAAGGAATCAAAATCGCTCAGCGAGCCCCTAGGATCAACCACCTTCTATTTACGGATGATACAATGTTCTTTTGTCACGCGGACAAAAAGACTAGTGAGGCCCTCCGTGCCATCTTAGAACAATATGAGAGTGTCTCGGGGCAGAGAATCAACACCTCAAAGTCTTCTATCACATTTGCGGCTCGAACACCTTCCAATATCCGCGACATATGCAAGACTACACTTGGTATTTCCACCGAGGGAGGTGTGGGAAAGTATCTCGGGCTTCCCGAATATCTTGGCAAGAAAAAAAAGGATGTCTTTGCCTCCATCATAGACCGTCTCAAGCAAAAAGTCAAAAGCTGGTCCACAAAGTTCCTTTCTTCTGCGGGCCGCTTAGTTCTCCTGAAAGCGGTACTCTCGGCTCTCCCTATCTATACTATGTCATGCTTTAAGTTGCCCATGAGTCTTTGTAAACGCATCCAATCACTTCTTACACGGTTTTGGTGGGATGGTTGCTCCGAGAAGAAGAAAATGTCTTGGGTAGCATGGCGTAAGTTAGCAAAACAAAACCAAAAGCGTTGGGGGGACTTGGTTTTAGAGATATACAATGCTTCAATGATGCACTTCTCGATTCTCCTTTTTTGGATTGTGAAGCACCATCTACTGCCTCTCATGGCTGGAGGGGTATATTGATTGGCCGGGATATCATCAAAAGGAAATCTGTATATGCTGTTGGGACAGGAACAAATATAAGAGTGTGGAAGGATAATTGGATCCCTTCATTGCCCCACTTTAAACCAATTGGCCCAAGCACTCTACAGAACGCATCACTCTTAGTCTCTGATCTTCTTTTGTGCAATAACCGAGCCTGGGACAAGGAGAAGATAAAGAATCTGGCACCACACTTCAGGGATCATATTCTGGGAATAAAACTGGGGAGAACCTTGTCTGCAGATTATCTCTTTTGGAGCCCTTCAAAAAATGGGGAGTACACTACAAAATCTGGATATCATGAAATAGCAGGTGATGAAAACTACACACCAAGTTTCTCAGGTTCAAGAGTTGAGAGCATCAATTGGCATTCAAAAGTTTGGAACATAAAGTGCTCACCTAAGTTGAAATTATTCCTATGGAAGCTGTTTCATAATATCATACCCACAGGAGATGTTCTGCAACAAAGAGGAATTGCAGCCTCCACCCTATGCCCTCACTGTGGTTTAGATGAGACTCCCACGCATCTGTTTTTTACATGCTCCTTTGCTAAAGAAGTTTGGAGCCTGGTCCATTGGAACAGAACCATGGAACCTTTTGGAATGGACTCGATCATCAATGTTCTTAACTGCCTTAATCATTCTCCTTTTTTGGATTGTGAAGCACCATCTACTGCCTCTCATGGCTGGAGGGGTATATTGATTGGTCGGGATATCATCAAAAGGAAATCAGTATATGCTGTTGGGACAGGAACAAATATAAGAGTGTGGAAGGATAATTGGATCCCTTCATTGCCCCACTTTAAACCAATTGGCCCAAGCACTCTACAGAACGCATCACTCTTAGTCTCTGATCTTCTTTTGTGCAATAACCGAGCCTGGGACAAGGAGAAGATAAAGAATCTGGTACCACACTTCACGGAACATATTCTGGGAATAAAACTGGGGAGAACCTTGTCTGCAGATTATCTCTTTTGGAGCCCTTCAAAAAATGGGGAGTACACTACAAAATCTGGATATCATGAAATAGCAGGTGATGAAAACTACACACCAAGTTTCTCAGGTTCAAGAGTTGAGAGCATCAATTGGCATTCAAAAGTTTGGAACATTAAGTGCTCACCTAAGTTGAAATTATTCCTATGGAAGCTGTTTCATAATATCATACCCACAGGAGATGTTCTGCAACAAAGAGGAATTGCAGCCTCCACCCTATGCCCTCACTGTGGCTTAGATGAGACTCCCACGCATCTGTTTTTTACATGCTCCTTTGCTAAAGAAGTTTGGAGCCTGGTTCATTGGAACAGAACCATGGAACCTTTTGGAATGGACTCGATCATCAATGTTCTTAACTGCCTTAATCCATTGGAACAGAACCATGGAACCTTTTGGAATGGACTCGATCATCAATGTTCTTAACTGCCTTAATCAAGAAGTCCTCCCACCTTATGGTTTATCCCATGGTCCGCTGGCCCCATGGATTTTATGGAGCCTCTGGAAGCGTCGAAATCGGCTCCTGTTTGAGAAAAGAGGATTTTCGCCACATGAGACTTTTGTTAAGTCGATCGTTGATGCCAGAGATTGGCAATCGGCTCAGAACCTGACACCGACAGAACGCACCGGGTACAGGACACAAGCCACTCACCACTGTCACCCACCCATATCTGCAGCTATTTGTCATGTTGATGCATCTTGGTCTGATTGTTTTAAAGCTGCAGGGATTGGGTTAATACTTACAAATTCTGAAACAGAGAGAACACTCACCTTCTCACACCTAGCAGAATTTGTCTACTCACCTCTGGTTGGGGAAGCTTTGGCAATTAAAACAGCTCTAGAGAAGGCATTAGATATGGACCTTCAAATGCTGCACATCTACTCGGATTCAAAGACTTGCTTTGATGCTCTAATCCGCAATGAGAATCTCTTAGAGATATATGGAATCCTTCAAGATATCCATTACCT
>CM071720.1:19225638-19238349 GCA_036630335.1 Physaria fendleri | reverse complement strand
ATCCGGTCCAAAACGTTTTGATCTGGGCTTCGAAAGCTGATCCAAAAAGAAAGGACCACAAACCCAAGCTCAAGAGCCACAAGAGCCACAAGAGCCCAACGAGCCCTCGCGCCCGGCCCGGCGGTGGTGGTGGTGGTGCGCGCGTGTGGATTGTCCAATCCTCTCTCTCTATATTCGTTATGCACACTCTAGGTTTCTAATGATATATATATTAGAAACCTTTCAGCTTCCCAGACGATGTGGGACAGTAACTTTTTAACTTCTCTTTTGGGTCTGAATTATCATACTTTAAAAAGTCCGCCAGCTTATTGTTCAGCCCATTTCTCATTCAATTCTCATAATTTAAAAAGCCTGCTTATTAAATTGTGATCCAACATATATCTCAAATATTCAAATATGTATTAGGTTATGTTTTGATGTATTAGGTTATGTTTTGATCAAAACATAAGAAACTAAATACATCTAGACTGTTTCACATTTAAAATAAAATAATTTAGTGTTCAGGTGGGGGTAAAACACAATATTTTTTTTTAATAGGTTTAAGCATATATATGGGATAAAAAATTTCAAAAGAAATGGGACGACAAAGTAAATCTCAACAAGAATAAAAAGTAGGCATGCTTTGATTTATTTTTGCATTTTTTGGGTCAATATGTGCTGCGCGTGGAGAGTATAAGTACGTACAACAATTGATGTGTTTATAAACCACTCCTCAACAACACGAATTAACCATCCTAATTACACTAATTAATTTTAATTTAATTTCCACCTTCCACGATTGACTTTTGTTTCCATAAATCATAATTGGATATGATTTTTTTTGTATTCTGCAAACTTTTTCTTTCCCCAACACCGAAATTGGTAACATATTTTCAACTTACGCATGCACCATATAACGAATACTTAAGATTTATACATAATTCTTAACCTTAGGCCAGACCCACAGTTTAAACACATTACAACAATTTTTGGTAAATGGTAAATATCTTATTGAAAATAAGAAGTTACGTAAATTACAACGGATTATAATCTACTTTTACGATGAGTCTATGCCCAAAAAACGAATAAAAAAAGCATAGAAACATAAACCTTCGAGCCCTAATCGAAAACCAATCTTTACCGAAGTTAAGATTTGTTAACTGATTGGACGCGATAAGACGAAGCCCCTCGGAGATGGAATGGAATGCAAAGAAACAAAGGGAAGCAAAGGATGGTGTGAGATTGGCAAGGAAGAAACTCTTTTCGGTAGAACGCCCGAATTAACTCCCGAACACGGAGCGATCATAACAGAACCAGCGGCAAAGAGTCGAGGAGGTGACAAGGCTCCGAAAACTCACACGAAGCCAAGAAGGGACTGCCCTGTACTAGGAACTTCTAGCCTAAGCCTTACACAACAACAGAGCCAAAGCAACTTAACAAGGGATAAAAAGCAACCAGACCAGTAGCGGGAAGTAGTTTCAAGACCGCCTAGTCGTAGAACACGAGTAGAACGATCAAAGCGAGCGCAACCAAGAACACGAGTAGAACGATCAAAGCGAGCGCAACCACAAGACAGTGAAGCTGCCAAGCATACTAATGCCTCCCTCTTCACTCTAGAAGCTGCTCAGAGCCTTGAACCAAAGTCCAAAACAATCCAACCAGAACCGAGGCTACAACGAGCAACAAAAGAAGAAAGCAACCCGAATAGAACCAAGACTTAAGACAAAACCAACTCACACAAAGCATAGAGACATAGCCACTAGTCGAATAGCAGCCACAGACCTAGCTAAACGGAGGCGGTTCAAGGTTCCAGAAATCCTACTTTAACTTACTCGATGAGAGGAGATGAGACTTACTAAAGCAAATCCAAATCCTTAGCAACCAACGATGTCTACCAGACTTTGCGGGGGCAGGGAAGCAGTAGGAGGATCGAAGACCTCTAGAAAAGGAAGAAGAGATGCTTCCATGAGAGCTTGTCGGAAAATCCAGTAGGCTCACACCTCTCCGATCTTCACTCTGTTTTCGGCGGGAGGCCAAAACTACTGGGGAGAGACTGACTCACCAGGCGCACCATGAACCCAACCACCCTCTGAAGCCGGACTGGCCATATCCGACGAGAGGATGAAGAAAAGCCTCCGAGAACCACCGAGAGAGACAACTTGATACCACTCGAACGCTCCTCTAGGACTAGCAGAAGCCAAGACCATCTCGAAAAACGGAGGAACCGCAGGCTTTTCGTCGGAGACATGAGGAGAGGAGAAGAATCGAGGAGGAGATTCAGGAGATCTCGCAACCACTTCCAACCCGTCAAATCGCTCGATCTAGAGACACCAATACAGAAATTAAACAAAAGCCCTCCCGAGATCTCGCAACCACTTCCAACCCGTCAAATCGCTCGATCTAGAGACACCAATACAGAAATTAAACAAAAGCCCTCCCAATTCACAGCAGAAAAGCTACAAATCAGGAGGCAAATCGGAGCGGGGAAGTTGTCTGCAAGAGATCGGCGATTTAGGTTAGAGAGGAAAAGGGGTTTTTTTTCCCAAGTGTCTTTGTCTGCAAGAGATCGGCGATTTAGGTTAGAGAGGAAAAGGGGTTTTTTTTCCCAAGTATCTCACACAAGGAAAGTTCTAATGTTATAGTCTAGTGGTTAGAATAATTAACAAATACTTGAGTTCAAATCCTAAACTAAAACATAGATCTATTTTTTGTCTTTTTAAAAAAAAAGATTTCAAATTTTCAGTGTTAGTTTGGAATTCTTATTACACTTGGAATCTCAAATTTTCAGTTTTCACTGGAAACTCCTATTACACGGGTCCTGTGTGCGCCATCGTGACCACACTCTTCCTCGTTTGTTCTACTATCTCACAACCACCAATATAGTTAGTTTTACGAGTTGTTATATGTCCACATTAATGAAATTTTTTACTAATGACTATTATTGTTATCTTACAACTCATTCCATATGCAATAAATAAACTCTCGAGACATATCATATCACAAACACTGAGTGTAATACGCAATAAAATCAACATCAATACACATTTCCCATTCAACTGTTGCCAAATGTTTTTCTAGTCATTTTCCAGATATGTATATGTAGGCTATCACCATTTCCCATTCAACTGTTGCCAAATGTTTTTCTAGTCATTTTCCAGATATGTATATGTAGGCTATCACTGTTGGATAATTAATTTGAACAATTATTTTTTTGTGTAAATGTACTTGTTGAAATATTTTAAAGAAAAAAACAAGTGGTTGCTGGTAATAAGTATTTTTTTTTTGATGAAAATGTGATATTTATTAAATTAAAAACTAAAATGTTCTATTTACAATCTAATTGACTATGAGCCATAAAAGTGTTTTGAAATACAAACTACGTACTGGACAAGAGATTTTGGGTTCTTGTCCATGTAGTCCAAAGCTTGCTTGCTTCAAGTTCAGCTGGAGTAGGAAATTTGGCCCGGAGTCTTTGCGTGAGCAGGATCTTGATCGTGCGGGAGACGTTGGTTGCTGAAGTATGAGTTCGTCCATGTATTCGTCCGTTTCGTTCACGTCAAATATGGTAGGCTGCAGCCTGAAATAAGAGACGAGTGAGTGTTGTGATCTCTTTGGAGAACCGATTGGAGAGTAGGAAGGTGACAGTGTTTGTCCAATCCGGAGTGACAGCAGTTCCTATCATAGATGCTGATAATTGTGACCAAATCGTGAATGCATATGAACAAGCGAAGAAGAGGTGGTCGCGAGTTTCCCTAGGGTCGCCACACAAAGGACAGGCTTGGTGTCGGCCCCAGTTAGCTGATCGCTCTCCCGTGGTAAGTCTATCTCGCATTGCAAGCCAAGTAATGAATGAATAGCGGGGAACTGATAGTGGGGACCAGACAACTTTCCACCAGTTTTTGGTTCCTCCTCGATGTCTCAGTGCTTTCCAAGTAAGCTTCATGGAGTAAGAATGTGTATAAGTGTCAGTACCATGGTTCCATAAAATCTGGTCTGGTGGAGCATCACTATGAGGCGCTGGTAGAGTGAGGATGAGCTGGTAATAAGTATTACATGATGAGGGATATAAAATTATAGAGATTGGTCAAACCTAGACAACTTATACATATTTAGAGACAGCTGCACATGTATGTCACTTATTGATACATACATATTTATTCACATTCACTACAGCTGCACATGTATGTCACTTATTGATACATACATATTTATTCACATTCACTTGCATATATAATAACTAGGATCATCCACCTATATACACACGAACTTTGACCTCTAATCTAAATTAACACAAATCAAATCTTGAAAATATAAATCTACACAGATTGTATCTTGAAAACATAAATCCACACATATCGTATTTTAAAAATATTTTTACCCTCATCGTTGTTTGACCGTTGATTGATTAAGGCTTTAATAATTTCGGATCTATGTGGGTTTATGTTTTCAATATATGATTTGTGTGGTTCTATGTATTTAACATTGGATCTGTGTTGATTTATGTTTTCAAACTACGATCTGTGTGAGTTTAGACTGGGATAAAAGTTCGTGTGTAACGATAATTATATACCAAAGTTCGTGTGTACATAGGTCGAGGACCATTAACCTACTCTCTTATTGTAAGTTCCTTAAAAAAAGAAAATCTATTAAATTAGTTATTTTATTGGCTTCGTTAGTTATAAGAACATGATCATAATTAATCATGATCTGCTTCACTTATAATTGATGACTATAACAGTACATAATCTAAGTCTTATATACTCTAGGATTTATATCAGTTTAATTATGAGTTTCAAATTATAAACTGTGAGAAAATAGTCTATAATATAGAAATTATATATGAAGTTAACTTCCGATATTAACTTGGTTTAATATAGAAATTATATATGAAGTTAACTTCCGATATTAACTTGGTTTAATCTCAAGAAATCATATGTAATATTTACAAAGGCTGACTTTATAATTTCACATGTACTAATCGATTTTAAACCGGATCCTCCTTAACTTTTGGTCTCTTTACTATATTACATAGACAATATTTATATTTATTTTACTACATGAACGTTATTAACCGCTGCAGTTTACCCCATACGTAATCAAGTTCAGTTAACCATGAAAAGATCATGTTTTAAATCGATTTTAACGCTAATTTTCTCTAAATCCTGACCGGTTTTACAGTTAGGTACGACAATCAAGTGTATGGAAGAGGATTACCGTTTTTATCGACTGCAAAACCGATCAGGATTTGGAAAAAATTAGTGTTAAAATCGATTTAAAACATGATTTTTCATGGTTAATTGCATTTAATTACATAGGGAAAATTGTAGCGGTTAATAAAGTTGATGTAGTAAAATGAGTATAAATATTGTTTATGTAGTAGTAGCGGTTAATAAAGTTGATGTAGTAAAATGAGTATAAATATTGTTTATGTAGTATAGTGAAGAGACCAAAAGTTTAGGGGATCCGGTTTGAAATCGAATAGTACATATTTAGTATAGTGAAGAGACCAAAAATTCACGGGATCCGGTTTAAAATTGAATATTACATGTGGAATTATAAAGTTAGGCTATTTACAAACATGCATAACTAATAGACAATGTAACTAAATACAAAAATTTGATATTATATGATGATCTTTGAAAGAATGACACGTTATCATAAATAGAACAAACACTAAGGACACGTTATCATAAATAGAACAAACACTAAGGAAACAAGAACCAATGAAAAGTAAGAATAAGTATGTGGAAACCAAAGTTAAATAATGCGACAAGACTCAACTACTTCTCCCTTATTCACAGTCATCAATCAATACAGAATCTTACTATCAACATTTCACGTTTTCTTCTTTTTCTCCATTTCTTTTTCTTACTTTTAATTTCCTCTCTTGTCATTGTACTCATGTTTATATATATAATGGACAAAACAATCACTTCAAATACAACATAAAATTTACTCGAAAAAAATAATTCCATATCTGTTGAAAGTTGAAACTATGAATAACGTTGAATGAATGATCTTATTGAATTGAGAAAGGTTACATTTATACAGAGGCTATTGCTAATAACAAAGACGATATGAAGACGGAGGGAGCTCTCTTACTCCGATCTTGGACATAATTGCAGTGAAGCGCGGTCGCGGAAGAGGTTTTGTTAATGCATCAGCTAGCTGATCTTTGGTGGAGACATGTGAGACGCGTAATGCACCGGTTTGAACATTTTCACGAATGAAATGATAATCCAAAGCGATATGTTTCATTATTGAGTGAAACACCGGATTCGTGGATAAGTAAGTGGCTCCGATGTTGTCGCAATAGATGACTGGTGTCGATGGTACAGTAACACCAAGGTCAGTAAGAACAGAGCATATCCATTTGAGTTCAGCTGCGGTATTCGCTACAGCTTTATATTCAGCTTCCGTGGACGATCGTGCAACGCCACGTTGTTTCTTAGCAGACCAAGAAACTGGGTTACCACCAACATAAATAATATATGCATTTGTGGAAACAAAATCTTCAATATCTCCAGCCCAATCTGCCTGGGTTACCACCAACATAAATAATATATGCATTTGTGGAAACAAAATCTTCAATATCTCCAGCCCAATCTGCATCAGAGAAAGCATGAAGCCGTAGGAGATGTGGTGGAACTAAAGAAAATACCATGAGTTGAAGTTCCAACAAGATAGCGTAAGACTCTTTTAGCTGCTTGCCAATGAATATCTGTAGGTCTGTGCATAAATTGTGAAAGACGATTGACAACATATGCCAGATCCGGTCGAGTGAAGGACAAGTACTGAAGACTTCCAATGACACGACGATATTCAGTGGGATCCGTGAGTGGTTGACCAGAGGACAATGATAACTTGGGTGTGGGTGTGATTGGAGTTGCAACAGGTTTCGCATCCACCATGTTAGTCTTGAGCAGCAGATCATTGATGTACTTGCGTTGCATTAAATGAAGACCATTCTTTGTTCGCATTGCTTCTATACCCAAGAAATAGTGAAGATCCGATGGCTCCTTTAGTGAGAACTTGTTAGCAAGACAGGAAATGGTGTCATTAATCAGATCACTATGACTGCCAGTGATGTGGATATCGTCAACACAACACAGGAAATGGTGTCATTAATCAGATCACTATGACTGCCAGTGATGTGGATATCGTCAACATATACGAGTACATACACCATCTGAGTACCCGTCGTTAGTGTGAACAATGAAGTATCTGCTGTTGAATTTTTAAAACCAGCTGAGAGCAAATAGTTCTTTAATTCAATATACCAGGCATGAGGCGCTTGCTTCAATCCATAAAGCGCTTTCTTCAGCTTACACACATAATCAGGATGATCCTTATCAATAAAGCCTTGTGGTTGTGTAACATATACCTCATCAGTCAAAGTTCCATGGAGAAAAGCATTATTAACGTCTAGTTGTTTAATCTCCCATGAACGTTGTATTGCAATGTCAAGAACTAGACGAATTGTCGTTGACTTGATGACAGGACTGAAAGTTTCAGAGTAGTCAATACCCTGTTGTTGTTTGAATCCTTTCGCTACATATCTAGCTTTATGCCTGTGAAGTTCACCATTAGACAAATATTTCAATGTAAAGATCCATTTACCTCCAATAACATTCTGATTTGGTCTCCGTGGAACTAATTCGTATGTGTCGTGCTGAATAATAGAGTTGATTTCTTCACCCATTGCTGCTCGCCAATTAGAGTCTTTAAGAGCTTCGGTCGGCGTTGTAGGAATCTGTGGTCGATTTGTAATGGCAGCAGCGAGTGAAAACGTTGATTTTGGTTGTTGTAGGAATCTGTGGTCGATTTGTAATGGCAGCAGCGAGTGAAAACGTTGATTTTGGTTTGGTGATATTATTTTTCGAACGCGTCTTTATCGGATGTATATTCGTGACCAGAGGAATTTGTGGAGATTGTTCTGCATCAGATGAAGATGATGAATTACCGTGAGAATGACTAGATGTTGGGCTTGATGGACCTGCTTCATTATTAAGAGGTGATATGTTGTTGGATCTTGAAGTGGAGGTTATTGGGCCTGAATTATGTGGGCCTGGTGGCTGATTTGAAGAGCCTGTTGACTGATTTAAAGAACCTGTTGACTGATTAAAATTGTCTTCTGAAACGATGCGTTGAGATGAAGCAGAGATATTATCCAAAATATTCGGTGATTGAAACAATACGTCTTCATCTTCGCGATTTGGGTGAGGATCTGCAGAGGGTACAAGAGCTGGCGTGTGTACGAGTGGCTTGATAGGAACAGCAACAGTGACAGCATCCGGTGGTGTTGATGATGATTCATCTCGAATTGGAGAAGCCATGTCCGATTTTGACGAATCATGAAGAGGAAAAACCCGATTTTGACGAATCATGAAGAGGAAAAACAGATTCACAAAATTGGACATGCCTCGAGATATATAGACGCCCAGTTTCTCTATGAAGAAGGATGTATGCACTCTGAGTCAACGAGTATCCAAGGAAGATACAAGGGAGAGAGCGAGAATCCATCTTGGAAGTTGCATATGGGCGCAACCAAGGGAATGCAAGACAACCAAAAATCTTCATCTTCAGGTAATTTGGTTCTTGCCCAAATAATTTTTGATATGGAGAAACGCCGTTAAGAACTTGACTTGGTAGTCTATTAATCAGATATACGGCAGTGTTGAACGCGTACTGCCAGTAATCATGAGAGACACCCGAATGGCTAAGAAGTGAAAGACCTGTTTCGACAATGTGACGGTGCTTTCTTTTCGATATTCCATTGTGTTCATGGGTGTTGACGGTGCTTTCTTTTCGATATTCCATTGTGTTCATGGGTGTGTGGAGGCGTCGTCATGTGGCTGATTCCATTTTCACCGAGGAATGATCGTAGGGCAATATACTCACCACCATTATCAGAGTATAGAACCCGAATTTGCTGATTAAAACGCTTCTTAACAAGGCGCTTAAAGGCAATAAAGGTATCTTTGACTTGGGATTTTCTTTGAAGTGGGTATAGCCAACTGTATCGAGTATAGTGATCAAAAAAGAGGAGGTAGTATTTGTGATTTTCGTTAGAGATTGTGGGAGATGTCCACACATCAGTGTATAAGATCTCAAGTGGGTGTTTAGAAGTGATGGTGTTTGTGGAAAAAGAGATTTTATGATTTTTATTGATGAGACAATCCTTACACGTAAACTCTTTGTGTATGGAGTTTGAAATTGGTAAATTGAAATGAGAAATAATAGATTTTAGGGTAGAGAGAGTGGGATGCCCAAGTCTAGAATGCCAATAATGAATATCTGCCTTTGGTGTTGGTGAAGCGTAATAAGATGAGATTTTGTTGACTGTTGCAGGCCACTCGTACAGATCATGATTAGTCTTCCCTTGGATTAATTGGACCCCCGTAGCTAGATCCTTCACCTGAAAACCAGAGGGAAAGAATTCAGCTGAGACTTGATTATTATTGCATAATCGATATACTGACAGTAAGTTTTTGTTGCTTGTAGGAACATATAGCATATTCTGTAAAGCAAGAGAACGAGAAGGTGTAGGAAGTATTCCACAGCCAGTATGACTGATTGGAATTTTGTTACCATTAGCCACAGTAACTTCTTCACCTCCTACATACGGTTGATGAATAGCAAGGTTGCTCAAGTCAGTGGTGATGTGAATACGGTTGATGAATAGCAAGGTTGCTCAAGTCAGTGGTGATGTGATGTGTAGCACCGCTATCAAGTAACCAGCTATTGTTGGGTTGGGTCTGAGCAGAGATCGCATTGGCTCGTGGTTGCCAAGGAGTTGAAGGCACCTGCTGCTGGTGGAAAAAGGCGCCTTGGAGCTGCAGCTGAGAGCAACGTCGGGCACTATGGCCAAAAACACCACAAATCTGACATTTCCCGTTATAAGGACGAGGTGAGTATTGTTGTTGTTGTGTATTGGTTTGCTGCGGTTGTGGATTAGGTTGCTGCCAATTCCTGTTTCCACGATTCGGCTTGTTGTTGGTCTGTCCTTTGTTGTTGTTGCCTGGTTTAGTCTGAGCAGCATTAGCAGAGATTGGATGAAGAGAGGACACAGCAACAGCTGTCTTGAATTTGGTTTCATGATTTAACAATTTTTCATGAACCTCAGTCAAAGAAGGTGTTGTTTCACGTCCTTCAATCTGTTCCACCAGAGACTTGTATTCTTCAGGTAAGCCTCTAAGAACGTAATCAATTTGGTCTTCAAGATCAATTGCTTCGTCCTTCAATCTGTTCCACCAGAGACTTGTATTCTTCAGGTAAGCCTCTAAGAACGTAATCAATTTGGTCTTCAAGATCAATTGCTTTTCCAAGTAGTGACAATTGATCAAAGCGTGTAGTGAATCCTTGAAAGTACTCATCAATTGATTTTGTACCTTTGGTCCACTGTTGCACCTGTTGTTTTAACTGCTGGATGTGACCCCTGCTAGGCTTTGCGTAGGTAGCAGTGAGTTTGGACCAGATCTCGGCCGCAGTGTTAGCGGTGGAGAGAAGTGGCTGGATCGAGTTGGAGATGGCGCCAAGGAGCGAACTATAGATCAGTTTGTCTTGACGTTTCCATTGTTTGAATGCAGGATTAGGAGCAGCAACGTTATTGATCATCACGGTGGATGATGGTGGTGAGATCGATTCATCAAGATGATCAGCAAGTTCATACCCATCAAAGAGAGCATGAACTTGTCTGCTCCACATGAGAAAGTTGGTGGAGGTCAGCTTTGTCACGTTCGACATGTTGACATTGAGAAGTTGTGTAGAGTCAGAGAGGGTGACTGTTTCAGCAGATGTGTTGGGAGATGACGACATGGTGAGAAAAGAAGAGAGGAATGAGAAAGATTAGAAGAAGAAGGTAAAAGAAGGTAAATAATCAAGGCTCTGATACCATATGAATAACGTTGAATGGATGATCTTATTGAATTGAGAAAGGTTACATTTATACAGAGGCTATTGCTAATAACAAAGACGATATGATGATCTTATTGAATTGAGAAAGGTTACATTTATACAGAGGCTATTGCTAATAACAAAGACGATATGTTAGGGATTTGACATAACAGAGAATATATACTTTCCTAAAGTATGGTCCACAATCAAATCTTGAAGATTGCTTGATTATCTTCTTAATAGAAACTACAAACTTTTTTTTTTTTACATTTTTTGTGTGGATGATGTTCGACTTACACAAATGTGTCAATTGGAATTACAATATGATTTCGACTTTTTAACAATATATATATATATTTCTACTATATGTATATAGAGCATATATAATTCACATGGTGTGTGATTCGGTGCAATGCACTTTGATATATAAGACATGACTACACAAACTCAAGAAATCAAGCTTTCTTTTCATATTTACTTTCTAATTTCTTTAATAAAATGATATTTGAAATAATAAGAACAATTTGACAAATTGTGGTCATCTTTATTTTTGGGTGTAACATGAGAACTAGCATTTTTTTTTTAACTTCATGAAAAATATCATTTGGTTTTTAGTGATTATTTTAAAAGACTAATTTACTCTTGTCCACGTCTACGGTTTAGTTTTTATTGGTTACAATTTTTTAGTTTTGCGTTTTTAGATCCACGATTACTCTGATAATTAGAAATTTTTTGATAATTTCGTCTCACTGCGTTTTTAGATCCACGATTACTCTGATAATTAGAAATTTTTTGATAATTTCGTCTCACAAAACGACGAAACAAATAACCATTGATCACAGATGATATTTATCGTGAATTTTGACTAAAAATGTTATTTCTCATAATTAATTCTTAATTTTTCTTGTGAAGTAAAAAATATATTGTTTTTTTTATCATTTGTACAAGCTAACATTACGACATCATATGTATATTACCAAATAGTCAAACACTCGAATTTTGTAATTAAAGAAAACAATAATGAAAGTGAAAACATGAGAATAACCCGACCGAGAAAATGATTAAACAATATATATAAAAAAAAACAAATAGGCACTGAAACACACGTACGATCATGTAAACATGTTGGATCATGTATAGAAGACATAAGAGCAAAGAAGATGATTTGGTGTAATGAGAGATTCCACAGCTGGAAAATGCAAATGGAATGATCCCATGTTAGGTTTTTACATGCCATCACTCGACAATGCCTCTCTTTTCGCTTCCTTTTTCTATTGTTTTTTCATTACATTATATAAACGATTACTCTGATAATCAGAGACTTTTTGATAATTTCGTCTCACAAAACGGAAAAAAAACGAGTAACCATTGATCACAGATGATATTTATCGTGAAATTTGACTAAAAAAATACTATTTCTCATAGTTAATTTTAATTTTTCTTGTGAAGTAAAAAATATTGTTTTTTTATCATTTGTACAAGCTAACATTATGACATCATATGCATATTACCAAATAGTCAAACACTAAAATTTTGTAATTAAAGAAAACAATAATGAAAGTGAAAACATGGGAATTACCCGACAGAGAAAATGATTAAACAATAATTAAAAAAAAAAAAAACAAATAGGCACTGAAACACACGTATGATCATTTAAACATGTTGGATCATGTATAGAGGACATAAGAGCAAAGAAGATGATTTGGTGTAATGAGAGATTCCACAGCTGGAAAATGCAATTGGAATGATCCCATGTTAGGTTTTTTACTTGCCATCACTCGACAATGCCTCTCTTTTCGCTTCCTTTTTCTATTGTTTTTTCATTACATTATATAA
>CM071720.1:19191852-19208614 GCA_036630335.1 Physaria fendleri | reverse complement strand
ACTTGTAGTACAGATCGGGATCGATCCTCAGAGAACAAGGTTACTTCTTGGTTTCTAAAACCTAAAATTATCTAAGATCCTAAAGGAATGGGGTTTGTTGTTGTTAGGAGGAGGTTGTTTGCATAAAAGAGTAATTGAATAGTCAAGTTTCGGTGTTACCGTTAGCTTGTCTATTTGGGCACTGAGTTTGTCGATTTTTGCGGAAGAATTAGAGATCTGGCACCCTCGACACTTTGAGTCTCGAAATTCCCATTGCTTGCGGTGTCCATAATACGCTGGAAATCCCTTCTTACTCCATTGTAAAAGTGCAGCAGTAGAGCTTCTGCTGAAAAACCATGATGGGGATAGTCTTTTGCATATTTGTCAAATCGTTCCCATGCGCTGTTGAAAGTCTCCTTAGATAGCTGAGCGAAATTCATGATCTTCTCCCGATATTCTTTAGTTTTCTCTCTAGTGTAGAAATGGTCAATGAATGCTGCTTTTATGGCTTCCCAACTCGTCAGCGATGCTGGTTGGAGTCCTTGATACCATTGAAAGCTTTATCGGCTATTGAGAAATAGAATAAGCTAGATTTAAACCTATCGATTGGGAAATCAGGAGGTTTGGTTACGCTGCAGAGGTACTCGAATCTATCTAAGTGATCTAGCGGGCTTTCGTGAGGAAAGGCATGATATTGGTCTTCCTTGACTATTCGAATGACTTTTGTTGGTAATGCATAATCCAAACCGGAATCATTTGGTAATCCTAATGGTGATCTATTTTGATAGGATTTATGTGGTAAATCATACTCACCTATTGTGCGTACCTGGGAACTCGTCAGCGATGCTGGTTGGAGTCCTTGATACCATTTGAAAGCTTTATCGGCTATTGAGAAATATAATAAGCTAGATTTAAACCTATCGGTTGGGAAATCAGGAGGTTTGGTTACGTTACAGAGATATTCGAATCTATCTAAGTGGTATAGCGGACTTTCGTGAGGAAAGGCATGATATTGGGCTTCCTTAACAAGTCGAATGACTTTTGTTGGTAATGCATAATCCAAACCAGAATCATTTGGTAAACCTAATGGTGATCTATTTTGATAAGATTTATGTGGTAAATCATACTCACCTATTGTGCGTACCTGGGTTTGGGATGGAGGTTTCAGGAATTGCATCATTTGAAGATTCATCTGCTGCATTTGTTGGAACATATGTTGCTGCATCTGTTGCATTTGCTGCATCTGCATTTGCTGGAACATCTCATTTATCTCTGGGTTGTTCATTTCTCTGCCCTCCTGGATCGGCTCCATTTTTTTTTTAGTACCTGAAAAGTAAATTAGAAGAAACTAGTAAAATAAATGCAGAAAAACAAAACAGAAAATAAAAGGAAAAATCTTAGATAAAGTTTAAATTTCAAATGCAGAGTAACGCGATTGTTCCCCGGCAACGGCGCCAAAAACTTGATGGGCCCGACCGAAGCAAAGTGAATTCGCTCGGGCTCGGGTTCGTGAAACCCTAAAACACACCTGAGTTTCACTCAAGGAAACCTCTTGAGAGTTTAACCCAGTCAATACCGCAAGTGTACGGTTAAGTCACTTGTAGTACAGATCGGGATCGATCCTCAGAGAACAAGGTTACTTCTTGGATTCTAAAACCTAAACTTATCTAAGATCCTAAAGGGAGGGTTTTGCTATTTGTTGGGAGGTTGTTTGCATAAAAGAGTAATAAAAATAAACAAAAGGCTGAGGTATAGGACTTTATCCAAGGGACTAGATTGTAGATCGGTCGACTATTCAGATGCTGATTAGGTTCTTGTCTAAAACTCAGTCACGAATATTGACTATGCCGTGGTCACAACCTTATTTGAACAGCACTTTCATCGCCAAAGTTCAGTTGCTCATCACTGCCATGTTCAGATAAACAGTGCTCCGCTAAGAGTCAAAGTTTAGCCTAGGATCATAAGAGAGTTAGCAGAAAAAGCCTTAAGCATTAGTCAACACATGATGAAGACTTTCTTAGATATGACCTTCCCGTGATCATTATCTACTACCTTCAGGGATTCGAACCCTTGAAGGCATTATCTCATCTCTTTGCGACAGACTACAGATCTAGGGTTTTAAACCCGTAGGGAAAAAACCCTAGACCTTCCCGTGATCATTATCTACTACCTTCAGGGATTCGAACCCTTGAAGGCATTATCTCATCTCTTTGCGACAGACTACAGATCTAGGGTTTTAAACCCGTAGGGAAAAAACCCTAATACCTCAACTAGGAGGACTACTCACTCATAGGGATTGAACCTAATACCTCAACTAGGAGGACTACTCACTCATAGGGATTGAAAACCTAGGAGAAAGCATCTTCCTAATCCCTTGAGGGAACCTAAAAGTTAACAGAAACTAAACTTTTATTTAGCACTTTATTTCTTTCGAATCTGAATGAATACAAAGTGTTCATGGAGCCTCTATTTATAGTAGAGAGGAGAAATTCGAGATCCTTCTAAAAGTCCTAGCGCCCGAGCGTTTTTATAGTGATTCGGTCATCTTAGATCTTCAGAAATCTTCTAGTCTCGGTTGCGTTCAGTGCACTTAAGCCTCTGAATGCATCCTTTGTCCTTTAAAAGCTGATTTCCTGTCTTCTCCTCATTTTTGAATCATTGGCTCCCAAAACAAAAACACCCTGGGAACACCGGAAAACAGGGTTAGAAAATGGTAAAATAATCAGTATATCACAAGCATATATACATTTTTCAAAGATATTTTTATTTGTTGTTGTAGATGTGCTTTATCTTCAACTTTCGACCCGCCCAAATAAGAGAGGCCACGTTCAAAGCAAAAACGATCCAGAGAGAAGATTTAAAAGAGAAGACTATGCATATCACAGATGAATTATTAAGGTTTCTGTGTGTTATTGTTGTCTACGTTGAAAACCTATTGTAATCTTTTTATCCAACCTTCCTATAGTTTTACTATTTTTTTGGAACTAGACACTGTGGTCTTGAAGCTTTATTATAGTTTTGTAATTACATGGTGGCATGATACAAGCCATCACATATATATGTGAAGGTGAGAGAACAACTATTACCTATCGCTAATTCTATTTTGTTTTTAATTATCTCTCTAGGATGAGGAAGACGAGTAGGACGGGGAAGAGGAAGAAAAAGACGACAAGGAAGAGGACAAGGAAGAAGACGAAGAAGAGAAAGAGGACGAGGAAGACGAAGAGGTCGAGGACGAAGAAAGGGAAGAGGACGAGGAAGATGATGACGACGAAGAATATGACAAGGAAGAGGAAGAAGGGGACGAGGAAAACGAAGAGGAAGAAGAGGAAGAGAGATTGTGTTATGTATAATAGAATATTTTGAAGAACTTCAACAAATTCATCCTAAAAGCTAAATATTTATTTATTATTTATGAAGAACTTCAACAAATTCATCCTAAAAGCTAAATATTTATTTATATATAAAAAAGAAAATAAAAACATGCATTATTTAAATCTTCAAAATTCTAACAAACAATATAAAATACATTTTTAAAAAAATTAAGAAATATTTTTATAATTGCTTTTTACATGTAATAATTGAATATTAAAGTGTTCGAAGAAGAGGAGGAAGACGAGGAAGAAGAGGAAAATAAAGAGGAAGAAGATGACGAGGAAAAAGAACATAACGAGCAAGAGGTCGAGGAAGAAGACGAGAGATAGGACAAGGAAGAGGAATAAAAGAAAGAAGAATATGACGAGTAAGAGGATGAGGAATAGGACGAGAAAGTGGACGAGGAAGAGGACAAGAAAGTGGACAAGTAAGAGGACAAAAAAAAGGCCAAGGAAGAGGATGAGGAAGTGTGTTACCTATAATAGACTATTTTTTAAAAAACGTAAATAAATTCATTCTGAAAAATTAATATTTACTTATACAAAATTTGTTTTTAGATAAAAAATATTAAATAAAAATATACATTATCTTAAATCCTAAAAAAATTTAACAAACAATATAAAATAGATTTTTTTTATATTGTATAAAGAGGAGGAGGAGGTGATAGACATTTTTTGTCAAAATTGACTTTAGAAGAAGAACGTTAAACAAATGACAAACAAAACTTATTCTTAATTTCTAAAAAAAAAATTAAACAAATTAAGGTGTAAAACATATAAACGTTTAACAAAAAAAAAAAAATTAAACAAATTAAGGTGTAAAACATATAAACGTTTAACAAATTCAAGTAAAACAAAATACAATATTTGGTAATTCCCCCGCGCGGAGCGCAGGAATATCCCTAGTTCAAAATAAAGATAAAATAAAAATACGTACATGTTAGGTCGATGCTAGAATTTTGTGCCATAATGTCAAAAACAAAAAATCCAAACTTTTTCTTCACAAAGTTTTAATGCGCGAATTTTTGATTCCCAAAATAATACATGAACTTTCAAATTAATAGCCGAATTAGACATTAAATGAGTTAACGAATATTTGGAGAAATGTTTTGATTTCAAAATTGATTTGAATGAAAGGTTATAAAGACTTTTAATTGAAAACGCAACGTTTTCTTTAACTAAAACACTTAACGACTATTAAAAGAATCAATAATCTTCGTCAACTAAATTTACGTGATGTCTAATTCGGATGTTAATTTGAATGTTCATGTATTATTTTGGGATCAAAAGTTCGCGTATTAAAACGCTCTCAAGAGAAAGTTTGGGGAGTTTTTATTTAAACATATTTCCCTTTTGTAATATCTCTATATTCTAGATATCGTAATCTCCAGATTCTTATGTAGTTAGATCTTATACCAAATTTATCATTGTCCCAGAAAAGTCACAAATGATTTTTTAGGCTGAATTTTTATGAACTATGATTATTGTTGTATAATTTTGAGTTTATAATCTACAGTTATAATATTCTTAAGATTCATAATTAATATAATTAGATATCATTACCAAATTACCATTGTCCAAAAAAGTCACAAGATCATTGTCCGATAAATGTCACAAGATTTTTTGGTAATTATAATTTTTTTAACTAAACACAGTCTTAGACATTCTAATATAAATGAACGTTAGTTGCTTAAACAAACATTCACAATTAACAAACAATTTCTATTAACATTTCTAATATACTGTGCCAAAAAAAAAATGGAGAACAAAAGAATGGTCATATTAGTGGTGATGATGTTGGTGCTGGGGAACATGATTATTGAAACAAAAGCTAATTCTTTCAAAAGATTTAAAACTTGTCGCCAATGTATTGTAGCCTGTAAGAGATCAGAACATTCCTTTATATCAAGACTTCTTTGTCCTTTTATGTGTCATCAAAGAATGTAGACGTCGCAGTCTTACTGTCTGAGACAAGTTTGACAACAAATCGATCAAACTGAATATTTCTGCAACCTCGGATGTGATACTGATCGTTGTGCTTCATCTTCCTCTATTGATGATAAGGGTAAGTTTTATTTCAGTTAATTATATGTGTATATTTTGTTATACTAAGAATGATGTGTATATGTGTTTGATTTATGTATGAACAGATCATGTGGAGAAAGTTTCAGTATGCGTTGATTCGTGCTCGGAAACCTGCTCCCACAAGAAATAAAATTACTTGGTGACGGCTGATGTTTTGTCTAACATTCAAACATTATCTAAATAAAATTTATCAGTGGAAAAAGGTCCAAATAAAATATATATTCAGTACCTTTTGTAATTTTTTACCGATACTTCTCTTATTAATAAAGATAAAAAAAAATTTCTTTCAAGAAATATAATAAAGATAATTTTTTTTTGTCATCAGAAATACATAAATATAATAAAGATAATTTTTTTTTGTCATCAGAAATACATGTAAAATATTGTTTATACAATTAGAATATTCTTTTAATATAAATTATAAGTTCCAATAAATCCAGAAAACTAATAACAAATAAAATTTGATAAAAATATTAGTATAAAATAATAAATAAAATTTTTTTTTGATAATTAATAAATAAATAACAAATTTGACTAGGTATTTTTATAAAAAGAAAAGTTTGATAAAAATATTAGTATAAAATAATAAATAAAATTTTTTTTTGATAATTAATAAATAAATAACAAATTTGACTAGGTATTTTTATAAAAAGGGAATTTTATTCTAAAATCTACTAAAATTAAGGTTGAGTGGAGAAGCTTTCAATAGGGCTATTTAACCACTCAAGAAAAAAAAAAAATAGTAAGTGGAGCATAATGTTCTCCGTAATGCTCTCAACCTCAATGCTTTTAGTTTGAAATTTTCCAAAAAAGAGTAGCTCTGAATTTCCTTTTATTTTCTACAGAAAGTTCATATTAATTGTGATCTCTACAAGTGGAGGTAAACAAAATGATGAATAACGGTGAAAGAGAGGAGTTGTTTTCAACGAAAGAAGAAATGTTTGCCTATGTAGACTCGTTTGATTTCAAGGAGATGAATTTTGGTGAGGCATTTAGGTTTTTTTTGATTTGATTTCAAGGAGATGAATTTTGGTGAGGCATTTAGGTTTTTCTTGAAGGGGTTCAAGTTTCCTAAGGAAGACGATTCACAGAAATTTTGTGACATATTCGAAAAATTTGGTGAACGCTTTTTCAAATGCAACCCAAATACATTCAGCAGTGCTGAACCACCAATAGTTATGGCTTTCTCTGTGATGTTACTCAACATCGATGCGCACCATCCAGCTAGTAAACGCAAGGTTTGTTTTCTTGTTTTTAAAATATATTTATATACTTTGGAGATTCTGTTTTTTACGTCTGGTTTATGCAATCATCAGATGAGTAAGGATGATTTTATATTTCTCCGATGCCTTGATAAAGACAATGATTTTCTACAAGAGTATCTTGGTGCGCTTTATGATGAAGTTGTCACTAATGAAATAAAGGTAAGTAAGTGCTTTGGTCGTGGTGGGTACGGTTGTGTTGGTCTCCGAGAGGGAGGAGCTGATGGAGCCATGCTCATGGCAAAACTTTAAATATATACTAGATTTAACACGGTTTGATATTTATTTTAAATCTATTATATTCAAATTTTGCAAAACTTTAAATATATACTAGATTTAACACGGTTTGATATTTATTTTAAATCTATTATATTCAAATTTTAAATATTTTTTTTTTTTAATATATTAAGCAAAATATCCCATATTAAGCAAAACAAGTGTATGGGAAACAACATAAAACGACAAGTGGAGATAGATAAGATGGTAACCTACTCCCACCTCTGACCTATATGTAAGGGGTTCGAGTCACAAAGGTGTTAATACACCACAATAAATGTTGGAATTGCAGTAGGTTAGCTGGCGACCATGTTGGAATTGCAGTAGGTTAGCTGGCGACCATCTACAAGCCAACAATCTACTTCCAAGAAGATGAAGAAGCCGTCCAGATAGGGGTCCGATCCCCAGTTCTCTCCCTTGCACCCTCTGTAAGGCCACTAAGCCACAAATGTAATGACAAAAAAAAAAAAGAAGGGAAACAACATAAAGCAAGAAGTAAAGTTAGAGGAGAAAAAAATCATCCATATTTTCAGAAAACTCTCAAGGTTATTAAGAGGGGTGTATTCACCTTAGAATTTTAAGAGATTCTGATTTTTTATTAAAATCACGTGTTATTGAACTTGTGATTTTAAAATAACTTATCAAATCCTATGTTATTGTACTTGATATTCATTTTCAAACAAGATTTGTTTAATCACGTCATTTGTTTAATAATCTGTCGAAAACCAGCAGTCCCGAATACCAATAGTCGGAACACCAACATCACAAGTTTTCTATTGTGAATACATAATAAAACACACAAAAATAATGAGCTAATATAAAAATTATTAATCAATCAAATCATATATATATATAAAATACCTTTGGCGGATGAGGCAGTGTCGTCTTGATTAAGCAGAATCACTAAACGACTACCAATGTTTGTGTCAACAAAAAACCGTATATTCTCCAAATTCGAAGCCATCATCAAACTAAGTTGTAGTAAGACTCAATGTTATAATTTGGGATAGATTGTTGAGGGTTTTATAAAGCTTGCGTGGGACTCTTTTGCTTCCTAAGGCCGCTTACAATGGGGTAGTTGAATCTGACATGGATTTTTTTCAACTATCTAACACCACTTACAATAGAGTAGTGAATTTTTTTCAACTACCTAACACCACTTACAATAGAGTAGTGAAAAATGAAATGGAATTAGGTAGTTGAAAAACTTTTACGGTGTGAAAGTGTTTCCCTCTCTTTTCTGATTGGTTTTTCATAATGTGTGTGTGTTTTTAATTCACCATTATTTTTTAAACTTAATTATTTGATGTTTAACATTAAAATTTATATTTTATTTTTGTACCAAAATTCATCATTTTTTATTCTCTATAAATAGAAACTTATTTCATTTCATTTGGACAAACCAAAAAATTCAGTAATATATTTTAATACAGATGTGGAGTTGAGTGATTAGATTTTACTCAAACATTGTAGAGTGTAAAAGTAAAATAGGTGTTGAATAGTGATGTGGAAGAGAGAAGATGATGTGTATAAAAAAAGTAGGTCGTTGAATATGTAAAGTCTAACTCTTACTTAATGTCCTAACTCGGTTCCAAATATTTTTTCGTTAACTGCGCACTTTATATCTTGTAAATCTTTTTTTTTTTAAAAAAAAATGTTAACCACAATTACTACTCCTAGTTTGTGTGGTAATACTTTTGTTGTAGTAATTGTTTACTCTTAATGAATGTTTACCCTATAATAAATTTTGTTTTGTAAATTCTATTTTAATTGAATGTGTCGTGGAAGAATGACCAACTTTTTTTTTGGTCAATCTAGAACAACATAGGAGTATTATATATTTATTTATATATATATATATTTGGTTTCTCTCAAATTACATTTTCCCTGTTCAATTATTTATAGTAAGTTAATAATATTCGCATGGTTCTCTTTTTTTTTTTTCCACAATAGTTATATTAACTGGACCAAGTTTTACAGAACACCGCAGTACTTACAGAAACAAAGTAAGCAAGAAAAACATATACTTGCTTAGACAAAAGAAGCATTGTTTGCTTAGACAAAAGAAGCATGGTAGAGCACATGCTTAGACTAGATAAAACAAGATAGATCTTAAGCTTTAAACCGGCAAACAAAGTGTAAGTTTCCGGTGAAACTAAACCCCATGGAGAGTAGGGAAATTAAGGCCACAAAGTAGACTTTAACTTAGAGTTAAAGCTAACTATAGGAAGAAACACTTCTGGAATTCAATGGAGCTAAAGGAGGAGAAGACACACTGCTAAACTAACCCTTCAACCAACCCAACAAACAGAGACTTTGAGAAACCTGAAGTTGGCGGATCAAATCAATGCGATTAAGTGTACCGTGGAAACTGAAGAAACACACCTTCAAGAACATAAGGTCAGCCTCACTAAGTATTGACTGATCACTATGAAGTGGCTGAGGAAGACCAGAATTTCATCAGATGTGATGATGTGGTACCTGTTTGAAGCCTCAAGAAGGAGATAAAGGAAGACGACTGGTACTGTCAGATAAGATCCGAACCTAACCTGGAACTCCTCAGAAGGATAAGAGGAGGAAAGGCGATTGAGGCTGCAATGATAAGGAAGCCGAGAGAGCAGCAGGGAGTGAGTTCAAGGAACCTGGAGCTAAACACTGAGAACCACAGGAACAGAACCTAAGGGGATGACGGCTAAGCCTGAACAAAAACCACCGAAGGGAACCTGTAGAAGGCTTCCGGGAGACTGACTCGCAAAGCCAAGAGACCTAGAACCTCAACCAGAAGTGCACACCTACAGAGGCCAAACCCTAATCTAATCTACAGTTGGCAGTTCTTAAGGGAGATGGAGGAAAAACCTGAAATAAAATGATGAGAAGTTCAAATTAGACGAAGAAGACCTTATACCGGAAAGGAATCGCCGGAGAAACACCAAAATTGAACCGATCTTCTCATCTCTTTCAGTCTTTATTAGATAAGTTGAGCTTGAGAGAAGAAGCTAACAGAAAATGATCTGTTATTATTCATTCGTCAAAGACGATAGGGTTATATACACAATAATCAAACCTGAATGATCCGCAGAATGTAAGAAGTACGGAGAATTAGAATCAATCGATTCCGACACATCATTCACCTTCGAAATTCCAGACGTGCCTCGAGCAACAATCGATGGAGGATTTGGTGAAGAATCAGGTGAATCGCGATTCGACCTAACAGATTTTGATCTCGAACTCGCCGCAGTCTTCGATCGAGTATTTCTGCGCGAAAGCTTTGAAACAGAAACCATANNAACCAAATTAGATAAGTTGAGCTTGAGAGAAGAAGCTAACAGAAAATGATCTGTTATTATTCATACGTCAAAGACGATAGGGTTATATACACTTGGTTAAATATGTACCAAACATAATACAACTAAACCGGATAGTAAACCAGCTAATTTGATTCAATCCTCCAATAGTCTTCTCCTCACTCCAAGCCAAAGCCGCACTAAATAGGTATAAGGCGGAAACTAAAGGGGATCCTCACACGATCACTGACTATGAAAGCCCGGTACCGACGAGATCCCGTCGGAGATCGTAGATCTGAAGCTACAGTAAATATCGCTTTATCCCCGACGACCACCTTTTACCTCTAATCGGGGTTTTATCTTTTCGCATGGTTCTTGTTACATAAAACCTTTACGAGATGCTTTGTGTTCCTAATTTCTAACTTATATTTATATCTACACTAGTTTTGATAGACCCGGGTTTTGTTTATTAAATAAATGAATAATTGATGGCATTATCATACTAATATACTAAATCACGTTATTGTAACTTTTATATAATAATTCTATATAATTATCACTATGAAAAATATAAAAAATATGGAGTTTGACAAAAAAAAAAAAAAATTAAGCAATTCACCAAATTATATAAAATTAAATAATAAATATAAATAAATTAAAATATTTTCACAGTTATAAATTAAATTATTTTTTTTACATTAATAAAAACAAAAAATTAGATATTTAACTAACCATCATTCAAGAAGTAATTCTCGTTTCCATTATGAGATGAGTCTTATAAACCCTATTCTCGTTCAGCTCTACTCCATTGCATCAAACACAACCGGATCTCGTACCACTCTGTTTCTGTCTATATATACGTCAAACACAATCCTAGATCAGCTGATTTCTCCAGAATCGTGACTCGAGTTTCTATCTACGCGTCAAATACAACCCTATATCATCTTGTTCTCAAGATGATTGAGAAGAATAAAACTATTATATTTAATCCATTGCATCAAACACAACCGGATCTCGTACCACTCTGTTTCTGTCTATATATACGTCAAACACAATCCTAGATCAGCTGATTTCTCCAGAATCGTGACTCGAGTTTCTATCTACGCGTCAAATACAACCCTATATCATCTTGTTCTCAAGATGATTGAGAAGAATAAAACTATTATATTTAAAGCCCACTATAATGATATCTATTAAGATACTTAACATTTTATAAATTATTATTATTGTCTAGATATTTAATTTTTACTTAAATATTCTAAAATAAAAATGTTAATTTTTGAGGTTAATTGAAACATAACTTATTTTACATTCAAACTTTAACATTTTTAATCATTAGTATTATCTAAAATGTTAATTACCTAATTAGATTTTAGAACTTAACATTTGTGTTACACATATTTTTTTAAGAAACTAAATATAATCGTAATAAATTAACTTACCAAATAAGAAAACTTAGAAATCAACGGTTGGATTAACATGAGATGACACGTGTCGCGATCTCTCTAATTATCATCTTTGACACGTGTCGCTCCCACATCGCTCCAACCTAACTTTATATAATAAGATAAGATTCCTAGTAACTCGGTTCCTAGCAAATTGTAGGTCAATCCAACCCAAACCAGCTCATAAACTCAATGGGTTTAAAGTTTTGGGTTATAATAGGTTAATAAGTTTAATGGGTAATTGGGTTTAAAGTTTTGGGTTATAATAGGTTAATAAGTTTAATGGGTAATGGTCTAATGGGTAATGGGTTTAATGAGTTTGATATAAATGAGTTTATGGGTTACCCATAACCAACCCATTATCATTAATTAATTAATGGGTTACCCATAACCAACCCATTATCATTAATTAATTAAAAAATAAATAAATTATTTATCATCATCATCTATAACCATTACCAAACATCATCATACCATAGTCATTACTATCATCATCATACCATAATTTTTTTCCTAAACGATATAAAAACGGATTTTCCCCGCCAAAAGTACAAATCCGTTTTTTCCCGCCAAAAATACAAATCCACGTTTTCCCGCAAAAACATGAATTCACATTTTCCCGTCAAAAATACGAATCCGTATTTTCCCGCCAAAACATGAATTTACATTTTCCTGCCAAAAACATGAATCCGCATTTTCCCGCCAAAACATGATTCCACATTTTCCCACCAAAAACACGAATCCGGATTTTCCACCAAAAAATACAAATCGCATTTTCGCGCCAAGAATACGAATCCGCGTTTTCCCACAAAAAAAAATGAATCCACATTTTCCCGCTAAAAATGCGAAACCGCAGTTTCACGCCAAAACATGAATCCATATTTTCCCACCAAAAACACGAATCTGCATTTTTCCGCCAAAAATACGAATCTGTGTTTCCCGCAAAAAAAAAAATGAATCCACATTTTCCAGCAAAAAATAGGAAATCGCAGTTTCCCGCCAAAACATGAATCCACATTTTCCCGCAAAAAACACGAATCCGCATTTTTTCGCCCAAAAAAAAAATCCACATTTTCCCGCCAAAAACACGAAATTGTAGTTTCCCGCCAAAACATGAATCCATATTTTTCCGCTAAAAATACGAAACTGCAGTTTCTTGCCAAAACATGAATCCACATTTTCCCGCAAAAAACGCGAATCCACATTTTTCCGCCCAAAAAAAAAAGATCCACATTTTCCCTCAAAAAACACGAAATCGTAGTTTCCCGCCAAAACATGATTCCACTTTTTCCCGCCGAAAATACGAATCCACATTTTCCCGCCAGAAAAATGAAAACACACTTTCTCGCCAAAAACACGAAAACGCAGTTTTTCACCAAAAACATGAAATCGTATTTTCCCGCCAAAAAAACGAAACCGTAATTTTCATCTCAATTTCCCACCAAAACACAAATCTACATTTTCCTAGCAAAAAAAACGAATCTATACTTTTCCACCAAAAACACGACGCAATTTCCCCATAAAATCATAAATGATGATAGTGATGATTATTATAATAAAAGTGATGATGATCAGTGATGATTATTATAATAAAAGTGATGATGATCATGATAATAATAATGGTATCATGATCATCATGTGATATAACTAATTTAGTAATTAATTATAATAATGATTTTTTATTAATGAGATTATGTAATGGGTCGACTCGTTTAACCCATTAACCCATTAATTTAAATGAGCCAAAAACACGAAAACGCAGTTTTTCACCAAAAACATGAAATCGTATTTTCCCGCCAAAAAAACGAAACCGTAATTTTCATCTCAATTTCCCACCAAAACACAAATCTACATTTTCCTAGCAAAAAAAACGAATCTATACTTTTCCACCAAAAACACGACGCAATTTCCCCATAAAATCATAAATGATGATAGTGATGATTATTATAATAAAAGTGATGATGATCAGTGATGATTATTATAATAAAAGTGATGATGATCATGATAATAATAATGGTATCATGATCATCATGTGATATAACTAATTTAGTAATTAATTATAATAATGATTTTTTATTAATGAGATTATGTAATGGGTCGACTCGTTTAACCCATTAACCCATTAATTTAAATGAATTATGGGTTGACTCAACCCATTAGTTAAATGAGTTGGGTCGACTCATTACCCATTAACTATCAAATCTAAATGGGTATGAGTTGGTTTGGGTTGGATTACCCATTTTGACATCCCTACAAATATTTGTGATTCTCTCATTAAAAATCAGGTCAACGTTCATAACTTCCTATAGAAATACCACTTGTTATGTTACAACTAACTTAAATTTTTTTTCTTTTTTTGGTTTTAAGGTTAATTTTATATCCAAAAATACCCTTTAAGGGTGAATTACAATATGAACGGGTGAATTAAAGTTATGAAACTATCTTAGAGGTACAAGATTTAAAACAAGGAGTGGTAAGTGAATGAATTTTAGAGAAGACCTAGTGCTCGATCATACGCAACTAATCGGAGATTCTTCCTTCGTTTCTTTTCCGCTTTACGTCTAGAGGACGAAGACGGAGTCGAATTTTCTTCTTCGAATTGTTGAATTTGTGAATTGTTTGGTTGTTGAATAAAACTGGGGGATTTTTCCTCATCTTCTTCATTCTCTTCTTCCTCCCCATCCTCCTATTGTAATAGAGTGAGTTCCTTTATTTTATCTTTGATCAATGAAGAATTTTGTTGTGAGGTTTAGTAACTGTTTGAAGTTCTTTGTGAGGAGAGACTTTTTTGGTGGAGCATGAACTACGGGAGGGTTCTGAAGCGTTAGTCTCCTGTTGAAGAAGCAATAAAAGGAATGATGATTTCTCTCTTTTCTCTATTTCGTTAGTAATGGCGGAGTCGTCATTTGAGGGAAGAGGAGGCGACAAATTTGAGTGAGGGTCGAGGTCGTTTGGTGGGTTAGGCGTACGAGAAAGGTTAGAGGAGATGAGTGGAGCAAGCTTGTCGTCAGGTGGGTCTGGCGTAGGAGGGTGGTTAGGGTCCGGGGGATTTTGCGCGGATTTTTGAGGCTTAGGGACGTCTTCATAAAAATCATCGAGCATAAGGTGAGAAGATGAAGTTAGAGGCGAGTCACTTTGATAGCCATCCACTTGGGCAGACAATGAACGTGGAGGTGAAGATGACAACTGGCGGCGGATTTTTGTTAAAGATTTGCAACGGCGATGGTTTGAAGCTTTGAAGAAGAAAGGTTTGCGGTCAAGGGAAATAAACTTGGGCCTGATTTGATTCTTTGGCAAAGACAAATAAATAGAAGAATGAGTAATTTGAGAAGTGGATTGTGTATCTATAATGGACTTTGAAGTTCCTTGAGAACCAGGAGAGTTGGAGTTTGAATTGGATTTGGGCTTGATGATTCCTGAGGCCCAAGCGAAGAAATGAGTAAAACATTAGGGTTTTGCTTGTTTGAGTAAGCGCCGTTTGGTACTGATGATGAAACAGAAGTCTTTGACAATGGAGCAATGGGAGCAAGGTGGCGCGAGGGACAACGATGGGCGAGATGCCCAAACTTCTCACACATCGGGCATTGTGGAGGTAATCTACCGTACTCAATGGAGATGCGGAGTTCATTTTCTTCGAGTCTTCGAAAATCACGGATGGAGGACGGGCTGCTTCAAGCCTGGGAATTAGTCGAATTTTCGTTGTACCGGGGGACTTCGACGGCAAGAGAACTTTACTCGTCGGGGTGAGTGTGCGAAGCCGAGCCCCGATGAGATGAGGTCATGCTTCCGTCCAATGTTGTGGAGGAAGTTCTCGAAGAGTGATCTAAGCCGGATAGTGAGTGAGCGACGAGCGAATGAATGTTGGTGATGGCGACCATTCTGAGACGGCGAAAGACACCGTACCAGCCGACCATAAACAAGACTCAAGTACCCAATTCCGTGTTCGAGCTGACGGGATGAGGACAAGACAAGAACCTTCTGAGAAATTTCTTACAGTGATTGTTAGAGACAGAAATGAAAATCTTCTGTTACAAGAAAATGCAATGCAAGGAATTGGAAACATACGAAGATTAGGAAACTCAATATTCTGCTTTGATATTTAACATATTTTCCTTGCTCCCTAAGTTGTGTATTTGCTATATAAACACTATGTAATACCTAAGTTGTGTATTTGCTATATAAACACTATGTAATACCCTAAAGAACTCAAGCAAATCTATTCGAATATTGATTTCCTCATGGTATCAGAGCCTAGGACTTTATTCTAAATAGCTCAGATTTTCGATCTTACTACGTCATGAGTACGCAACAGGATGGTTCTTCTGGAACCACCACACCACCGTCATCACGCAGCAACATGACGCCACCGCCACCACCGCGTGAAAGACGGACGATCTCGTCGTATGACATCACCGCGGGAGACAGCTCCGGAACAGTAATCTCCCAACCCTTGCTCCGTGGACCTAACTATGATGAGTGGGCCGCAAATTTTTGACAACCTTGATAGCACGTAAGAAATTCGGGTTTGTTGATGGATCTATTCTGTTGCCAACAACTGAATCTGGAGATCTAGAAGATTGGAACACAATCAACGCACTAATTGTGTTGATAGGCCTCGAAACTTCTCAAGTTTCATCTAGTAAGACTAGGAGTTTAACCCGTCTGAAATACTGCAAGTGCACAACAAATGCGTTAGTAGTATAGATGGGATCGATCCACAAGGGGTGCAAAGGTCACAAACTCGATCAAGTCTTAAAATCTCTCTAAGCTAAGCATGTCAAGCAAGCAATGGTGATCGTGAAATAAGCAAGCAAATAGAAATAAACGGATGTAAACAATAACTAAAAGGCGCTAGGGCATAGGATAATTCCAGGGAATAGGCGTGCAATGATCTAACAACTATTCAGGGACAAGTAAGTACCGTCTAGAACTTAGACAAAAGCAATGTATAATTGATATGCAAACCCGATGGCAACGGTGAAATACAACTATCCTTAAACCTAACAATTATTAGTCTTTATATATGTCTCTGGAAATAAATGAAAATTAGGGGAAAT
>CM071720.1:18908762-18920267 GCA_036630335.1 Physaria fendleri | reverse complement strand
ATGGATGGTATTTCCTTGTCTGAAGGCGACCTCAATTCGTTGTGTTGAGGATTTGTGGAAGTTGGGTGTTCATCTTCTTTAGGATTTAGGGCTTGTTCTTGGTTTGGAGGAGAAGAAACTTGTGCTTTTTGAGGAGACATGGATTTGAGTTGCTTCCCGAGTAGTAATATAGTCTCTTGACACTCTGCTAGCCTCTCTGCAGCAGCCGCTAGTTCACTGTCCTGTTTGCTTTTAGGATCCGCGCCATTTTGGTTGTTCCTGAAGTTTTGTAGAAAGTTTTAGAGACTTGATGGTTAAATAGAAAGTAATGTTTAGTTTGATGCTTACCTCTGTAATTGTTCCTCGAGTTCTTGGCACTTGGCTAAAGCTTCTCGGTGATTTTCCTTTTCGTCTTGAAGCTCATATTCTAAGTTTTCGATTTTGCTTTTCAGAGAACTCAACTCGATTTCCAACTCTGATGATCTTGTTTCAAGAGATCTGTATGATTCCACCATGCATTTGAGCTGTGTCTCAGCCATGCCATTCTGTCAACAAATCGTTTTCTTTATGGAATTTTTGCATATTATCAAATGAGAACTCGGAAACCTGAGACGTGTGTGACAGTGGAGACATGTGAGGACTAGATGATCTGGCCGGTGACCTTCTTTGCCGATGATCTCCGTAGTCTCTACCTAGACTCTCAACCTCCATTTTCATCTGTGCAAGTGCTGCAGGACCAGGAAGTTTCTTCCTCACCAGAGTGTTTCTTCCTCACCAGAGTGCGTAATCTTTGGCATTCAGCTTCCAACTTCGTGATCTTCTTGACACCTTCCAAATGCTGCTTATTTGCTGCTTCTGCAGATCTCATACTCATATTCTTTTCCTCGTTACGGATTTCCAACTCTTTGGTAATCACATGAGTTTCATACTTGAGAGTGTTTATCTCCCTTTCACAACACTCTATATTGTTCTTAAGATGCTCAATCTCAGACTCTGCTTGAGATTTCTCTTCACTTATCCTCATAAGCATGTTCGACTGCTCTTGCAATGATCTGGAGAGCGCGTCGTTTTCAGCTCCACATCGAATCAGTTCCTCCTCATATTCCAACAGTTTCAAGATGCGCTTTCAAAGCAGAAGCTTCTGCTTCAGCTTTTTCCCAGCCTGAAACAAAACCAAATATCAATAACAAAAACATGTGACCAGAAGAAACACCACATCAAAACAGCATGCAAAATTTCATCTTTCATCAGCCCTATGTGTTTGTTAACCTGTGACAGCTTCTTCAGCAACTTTGGAGTGTTGTTTCACTAAAGCCTCCTTAGCAGTAACATCTGCATTTGCTGTAGATAACTTCAAATCCAAATCCTTGATCTGATCTACAAGCTTTGTAACTTTATCTTCATAGTTTTTAACTTCATCTTTCAAACCAGTTAGATTTGAGTATTGATCAAATGAGATCTGGATGTAACTCGGCTTCTTCCCATTTTCCTGATTTTATTTAATGAATGAACCAAAACTCAAAATCTCAAAATTCAATCAAAATCTTGGAAACTAAAGAAGGAATTGAGATTATAAGTACCTGATCAACAACAACCTCTGTCACAGTAGATGCTTTCTCAGATGATTTCTTCTTCCATGGCCAACTCTTTCGATCCATCTTCTTCAAAAAACCAAAAATAACAAAAACTAACACAACTTCTGATAAGTTAATTTTCAAAAAACCAAAAATAACAAAAACTAACACAACTTCTGATAAGTTAATTGAATAAATCAGAGATCTAGACCACCGACGATCGTAAATATTTTCAAAAAAACAAATAAAATCCTAATCTCGATGAACTTTGAACACTAGTATGAACACAGAGATACTGAAACTAATAATCGAATACCTTCAAAACACGATTTCAAGTAAAAATGGCGACAGAAGTATTTACTAGAATCTGTAAAAAAAGAAGGTAGAACAAAAAAAAAAACTAAACCAAATTGCAGAAGAAGAAATCGCGTAAGAACACACACACACAAATCCCAAACCATAAGTCACCGACGAGAAATCGCGTAAGAACACACACACACAAATCCCAAACCATAAGTCACCGACGCCGATTAAACCTCTTTCAATATAATAGAACTTGAGCATAAACAGTTCGGATTTCAGAATTACAATTCCCTAAATGTCGAATCGAAGTGATCAAAGAAGAGTGTGAAATAAAATAAAATAAAATAAACTCACCGGAAAAAATCAAAATGCAGTTGAAGTCCCAAGAGAGATAGTGAATCTAAACAGAGAATCAAAACTGTGTTTCTGTAGAAAGATAGGGAGAGAAGAGAAGAAGAGAGTGTGGTGAGTTAAGGTGTGATGATGATGATGATGGGTGAAAGATAATCAATCTATGACTTCTGTATCACTTCAAAGCCTAAAACGTAGCAGAGGCCCTCCTTTAAACAAATCGTCACCTTCACTTTCTCTCTTTTTTTCTTAATTCATCATTTTTTTTTCTTTGTTTTTCTTTATTTAAATATTTTTCACTTTCTCTCTTTTTTTCTTAATTCATCATTTTTTTTTCTTTGTTTTTCTTTATTTAAATATTTGGCTTATTTAATTTTGCAAGTCCAGACAAATTATAGTAAATACGTATACACACTAAGCTAATTTCTTAATGGAATTTATATAGGCTTTTTCAAAAACATTTCATAACATGATGACATGTATCACATATGGTTCCTTTTCTATGTAATCATATTAATTAAACTTTTTCTAAACTTTATAGTAGTGATAGTGTATTATTTTATTTTGTGTTGCATGCTATTTTACTGTTTCTTTGACACCTACTATGTTAATTGGTTGACACTATTTCTCAACTTTTGTAATTTTTAATATTATAAAATTTTAGTTTACCTCATGTATATACACAATGTACATTTTGTGAAAAAAATGTTTTACATTACATTAACTGAAGTATTTTTAAACATGAGAACAAAAAAGTACTCTAACTTTTAATAATCTTCTTTAGTATTATGGAATATATAGGGTTTGAATTCCAAACATTCAATTTAATATAATAAATTTACTGAAATTTTATTTGGTAAAAAACACAATGGCACATCCTGCATCCATTATATATACGTGTTTTTTTTTTTTTTTTAATGAATGTTAAATTTATTCAACCAAAAAATCGTTTCGAAACAAAGTTTTGAACGATGAAAAAAACTAGTCTAAAACCTTAGAAATCCTTGTAATCTCTAAAGCACAACATTAGCAACTGCAGCCCTCTTGGCATCAAAGTTTCCAAACCTTCACTGCCTAGATCTTTGACTCCCCAAGAGGCTACCTTGCTTAAATGGGTGAACACTTCTGTTATATATTCCATAACACTAATGAGTAGAGAACCAGAGTTGCAGACCACGATCAATCCATGGAATCCCTTGTGCCCGCATAGCTGAAATTTTGTTACGCACTCCTTTGTCCAACAGACTAATCAGAACGGATTGGACTCGAGGAAGGTGTCCATGCCGGCGATTATTTCGTTCCATCCAGATGGAATAGAGAACCGCCTGAAATACATATCTCAGTATAAATTTCATATCCTTATCCAGTCTAGAATGGAGTAAGAATGGTATGATCCTATCCCAATCATAAGAGAAACTAGAACTCATCATAGTCCCCATCAATGCAGTCCAAATTGCAGCTGAGTAATTGCAGCTAAAAAACAGATGCGATCTAGTCTTCAGCGCTACATTACAAAGAACACAAGTACCATCCACCCCACTATTCCAGATTTGAATCCTATCCATCGTAGACAGTCGATTATGGAAAGCTAACCAAGCAATGAACGCAAACTTTGGTGTAGCTTGCGAAAACCAAACAAGACGATGCCAATATACTTGCTGCCCAGGGATTCTAATATAGCGCCAAGTATGAGTCGAACTAAACTCAGAAGAGAAAACGTCCGCTCGGCGCAACCACATATGCTTGTCTTCGCCAACTCTACCAGATGCAGCTACAATAGCCTCTTCTATGTACTTATAGATATCTGTCCGATGACGTCGTCTTCGTCTCATAGACATAACATCATTCAAGGTCGCAGACAAAGGAATGCCCATGTCAATAGCACCTCTCGCGCCAACAAGATCAAACAAGCACCCGAGATCAGACCAGACGTCGTACCAAAATGATGTACCATGTCCAGAACGCACTTCAACACGATGCATATTTTTTGCCAAATTTCGATGCTTCAAAAGCTTTTTGTATATCCAAGAGCCAAGAGTAGTAGAAGTTGCTTCCCAGAAGGTCCTGCCTTTGAGTACATACGACGAAACCCAAGTAGCCCACAGTGAATCCTTCACCAAGACCAGACGCCATATAAGCTTCAGACAATTAACCTTGTTGACATCCTTATAACGACGAAGACCTAAACCCCCTTCTTCTTTAGGTAAACAAACATGCTCCCAAGAAATCTTAGCAGAATTCGAATTCAAGTCCGGGCCATGCCAAATAAAAGAAGAGCATAAGCTCTCTAGCTCACGTAGACAGTTTGCAGGTAGATAAAAAACACTCTGCCAAAAGTTTATAATTCCAGAGATCACTGATTTAACCAATTGTACTCTACCTGCATAAGAGAGAAAACGGGTCTTCCAAGAGGTGATCTTCGTACGGATACTACTCTACCTGCATAAGAGAGAAAACGGGTCTTCCAAGAGGTGATCTTCGTACGGATACGTTCAACTAACACTAGATAATCATCTCTACTCAAACGTTTAGGGAGCAACGGTAAACCCAAGTAACGGATCGGGAGAGTACCAGCTGTGAAAGGAAAAGAAGACTGAACAATGTGTCGATACTGATCACTTACCCCTGCTAAGTAGATTGAGCTCTTTTCCAAATTAGCTACCAGACCCGAGATACGACTGAAACGGTCAAGAACAGACACAACCCCCGTAATTGAATTCAGTTTCCCTTCAACAAAAACCAGAAGATCGTCAGCGAAGCATAGATGCGTTAGCCCAATTCCCTTACACCTAGGGTGAAATCCAAAAGTTCGATCAGTCACACCCTTATCCAACATCGTAGAGAGTACGTTCATGCAAATAACAAAGAGGTAAGGAGATAAGGAACAGCCTTGTCTAAGACCTCTAGAACTCCCAAAGTATCCAGCTAATTCCCCATTAACCTGGATAGAGAAAGACGGCGTTGTGACACACACTTCAATCCACCGCACAAACCGCTCCGGCAAGTCCATAATTCTCAAAACTTTCAGCAAAAAAGGCCATTGTACTGAATCAAACGCCTTGGAGATATCTATTTTCAAAGAGCATCTAGGTGATATATCTGCTTTATGGTAGTCTTTAACTATTTCTGTTGCTAATAGCACATTCTCCATAAGTAATCTTTGAGGGACAAAGGCAGATTGATTCTTCGCTATCATTTGTGGAAGGAGCTTCTTCAGTCTATTTGCAATCAGCCGAGATATAATTTTGTACAGCACATTACACAAAGAGATAGGTCTGTAATCCTTCATAGAGGTGGCATCAGTCTTCTTTGGAATAAGAGCCAATATTGTGGAATTAACTCCCTTAGGTAAGAATCCAGTCTGGAAAAAAGAGTGCACAGCAACCAATATATCTGCACCAATAATCTCCCATGAAGCTATGAAGAATTCTATTGTATAACCATCCGGACCCGGTGCCTTGTCTCGAGGAAGATTAAAAATAACCTTCTTTATTTCTTCATCTGTTACCTCCCTAATCAACTCCTCTTTATTTGCAATACTACACCGAAAGTCGACTAAGTGTCTAATGTCCTCATCCGGCTCAAAATCTGCAGGGACATCATTTAAAAATTTGTGAAAGTGAAAAACAGCTTCATTCTTTATACTAGCAGCATCAGATATTCGGACCCCATTATGATCCAATAGTTCTCTGATCATGTTCTGTCGCCTCCTTTCCTTGATCGCATTATGGAAATATTTATTGTTCCTGTCACCTACTGCTAGCCAGTGAAGTTTAGATCGCTGCTTCAAGAGATCGCTGCTTCAAGAAATTTTCCTCAATATCACTAAGAGATTCCCACTTCCGAAACGCCTCCATCTCCGCAGTAACATCAGCCGGATCCGTAGTTTGAAAAGAACTTTGCTGTCTCAAACACATCTCCGAGTATGCAACCTCAACTTGATCAGAAATCTTATGCAGATGAGCTTTCCCCAAAGTACGCAGAGGGCCCTTCAAAGCTTTAAAACTCTTTGATAACCTATGCAAAGCCGAGGTTGAAACAAATAGAGCTGTATTCTGTTGCCAATGATCCTTGATAAGTGGAAGAAAATCTGGAAATTTAGTCAAAATATTAGCAAACTTAAAGGGCTTCCTTCTTGAACTCTGATTCGAGTTTAATCTAAATTGTCCTCGAAGGTGATCCGAGCATCCTCCACTGTCAAACAGAACAAACGAGTCCGTGAAAGACTTATTCCATTCTTCATTCACAAGAACCCTATCCAGCTTCTTGAAAATCAAACCCACCTCCCTGCGGTTGCACCAAGTAAACTTTGGTCGAACCCTATCCAGCTTCTTGAAAATCAAACCCACCTCCCTGCGGTTGCACCAAGTAAACTTTGGTCCGTGAACTGGCATCTCTATCAATTGACAATGGCTAACCAACTGCTGAAAAGCATGCATTCCCGCAAACCCCTCCATCGGCATAGTTAAAGAATGCTCATCTACATGAAGAACTTCATTAAAGTCACCTCCTATCCACCAAGGATAATTCGAAAATAGAGGAGAAGAGTGATGATCCATTAAATCCTGCCAAAGATCTCGTCTCTCCTCTTCCGTGTTCGCAGCATAAATAAAAGAGCAATAGAATGCTGGATATTCGCCTCCCAACTCCACTAAGCAAGTAATTAGCTGACTACTTTTAAATATAGGAGTAACACACACATCATCACGCCACATCACCCATATTCTACCATTTTCATGGTGTTCATAGTTAGACATCAAGGACCAGCCAATACCTAGCTTAGCTTGAATATAGTCTACACGTCTCTCTTTAACTCGAGTCTCTAAAAGACACCCAAAACGGAAAGAACTTCCCAAAATCCAGGACTTTACAGCATCATGCTTAGAGGACTTGTTCAATCCTCTTACGTTCCAAAGGAAACCTAACATTGGAAAGGTTTGCGGGACGCTAGTCCCTTGTTTTGTCTTGAAGCTTCTTCTGAAGCCTTGCGTGTAGAAGAACGAGTTGCCCTGACTGTCCCTGATGAAGAGGTTGCTCCATCTTTAGACCCACCAGCTCGGTTTTCTCTAAAAACAGCATCGTCATCTAACCCAGCCAAAACCTGAAACCTTGATTGATTCACCTGCTCTCTATTCTCTTGACGAGTAGTGACATTTGCTACTTCTTTCCCTCTCTTAGATGGAGAAGTAACTGTTATCCATTGACCATTTCCTTTGTTCGACTGTTCTTCAATTCTAGAATGGTTGGTCTGTTGTCCAACTATGCGGAGATGATCAGCTATAAGATCAGCATAGGAAGATTCAACCTCCTTATTTACTTTTTCCAGAGGTTCACCCGTCTCCTCTGCTACGAACTCAGCTCTCTGCTCCCCTTCATTATTCACAGTAACCATTGTTAACTCTTTATTAACCTCTATCTCACCTTCCTCCAGAGTTTTGTCCGTGGAACCTAGAATCTCACCTTCCTCCAGAGTTTTGTCCGTGGAACCTAGACCTGTTTCAATTTCCCGATTTGTAACATCACCCGGAGGGTCCAACTGGTCCTTGTTCACTGTAATCTGCTCCTGATTAGGCAAAGCATTTGTTGGTGCTACTTCTTCCTCATGACTTGATCGCTGCTTCGTCTTAGAACCCTGAGAGCCACACTTAGCCACTGTATGTCCCCATTTAGCACATTTAGCACATCGTTTTGGTAACCACGGATATGAGAAAGTAACTGGACGAGTATAGCCATCGACTTCAAACTCAGTAACCAGCTCTTTTAACAAGTCCACTTCTACAAATACTTTTGCCTCTTCAAAGCTTTTGCATTGAAGTGTGTCGGGGTGAAGGTGCTTCGCCTTACCTGCTGCACCTGCAAGCCATCCAAGCCCTTTTCTAGTAAATAGCTCCCTTGGGACTCCCTTCATATGAACCCACATAGGCATGATCTGAAAAGTAGGAGCTGTTTCCTCAACAATTGGAGACCACTTGGTCAAAACCATTGGCTGTCCTAGAATGTTCCACATAGCCCTCTTTAGGAGACGATCACGAGTTGTTTTGTTCGGAATTCTGAACTTTACCATTCGATCATTTACTTTGTAAACCATAATTTCCATACTTCTATCTTCCAGAGGCCAAATCTTGCTGACCAGGAAGTGAATGGCTCCTGCAGAAGGAGCTTTGTTTTGGAAACGTCCAACGAGCAGGTCTGCCCACAATGGCTCTGCATCTTCGAGCACCTTCTCTGGGATTGCAGCTTTCACAGTTCCTGAAATCACAGGGGCGTTAAATGAAAAATTTGGTAATTCATCACTTTTATCCACTATAGCAGAGTATAGGGGCTTAGCTGATGGCCCCCGGGAATTAACAGGTGAATTCCCCGGAGGCAAAGAGGGTTTACTCGCCGGAAGATTCAACGAAGTAGAGTCTCCGTGATCTTCACGCACCCTCGACTCAATTTCAACACTCCTTGAAGCAGAAGAGTCTCCGAGAGTCTCCGTGATCTTCACGCACCCTCGACTCAATTTCAACACTCCTTGAAGCAGAAGAGACTCCGCCCAATTCCGGAAAGTTTTCACGGGAACCTAATCCCACATTGTCCCTATCCTCCGCGAACAGAGGATTCTCTCGAGCAGAGAAAGAGTTTTCCACACCTTGTCGGTGAGAATCAGCATCTGAAGAAACCATCGTCCACCGATCAGCTTCGGAGGAAACCAGATCGGAGAATCGCCGCCAAGTCCACCAAAGTCGCTAAAGTTGTTTTGTCGCCTCCGAAATCGCCGCTCTGTTTTAATCGCCTTTTTTTTCCTAATTTTATATACGTGTTACTGTTAACATGTAAATACATAACACGAAATGATGATTTGTCATATGCTATGAACAACCAGAAATACATCAAAATAATTATTTGATTAATAAATTCATTCATAAATGATCCTAACTCCTTACAATTGCATTCATAAGTTTACACGAACCAAAGCAAAGAACAAAAAAAAAATGTAATTAAATTTAGAAGATGAAGTAATTAAATTTAGAAGATGAAAACTTTTATAACGACTCATTTTCTTTGTGGAAAAAAAAAAAAAAGATATTATTTTTCGTTTATATATAGATAATATATCGTTTTTAGAAAAAAAAGACCTGAAGAGTAAAGTATAAACGGATATGATTATGGGAGGTCATTTTCTTAATTAAAATATCTTCGACTTTACATAATAATCATAATAAATTGCATTAGCTGTATCATCTAATATTATATCTACTCTACCTACACATTTTTATCCACTTTTTTAATTAGATCAAACAATTTATGAATTTATTTTTAAAATAAAGATGCTCACCGCCAATGATTTATTTAACGTTAAATCATGTCAATTTTTTTCTGCGGAAAATCTGTGAATAATAATATTATTATTCAGATTTTTTTTTTGTTGTTGTAAAAAGTCAACATCGAACTATTGTCGAGATAAGACACAGCAGTTTGACAGCAAGGACAACAAGTGGCTCGGTCTCACAGGTTACCCAGTTTGGTCGTGATGTAGCCCGCGCTGTGTAATCTCAGAATCAATCCGACGGCTGTGATCTGCGATTAGCTATTTTGTGTAATCTCAGAATCAATCCGACGGCTGTGATCTGCGATTAGCTATTTATTTATTTTTATTCTTTTTTTGATCGGCGCTAGGGCGTTCGGGTATTCGGTTCGGAGGGCGTTCGGGTATTCGGTTCGGATTCGGTTCGGGTCTTTCGGGTTTCGGTTATGGTATTAAAAATTAGGACCCGTTTAAGTACTCACTAATTTCGGTTCGGGTTCGGTTCGGTTTTTTTTCGGTTCTTACTTTTTCGGTTCGGTTCGGTTCGGGTTTTCGGGTTTCGGGTTTTTTGCCCACCCCTATTCGGTTCTTACTTTTTCGGTTCGGTTCGGTTCGGGTTTTCGGGTTTCGGGTTTTTTGCCCACCCCTAGGCTCAATAGTAGGAGACTCGGAGACGAAGCCGATCTCGATATATAACTCAAATCGGCGATGTAAAATAAGTTTTGAAGAAGGTCTGTGAGAACGGAGACGCATGTATTCCGAGTCTCCCACTCCTCTTCTACGCTTTAGCATTGAGATTTGAGAGGGGTAAACCGTGTAGTTGTATCATCTATCAAAAGAGACGACCTAGTTTCCGGATTGACGGCGATGAACCGCCGGAACCGGTAAAAAAAAACAGCGATTTCGAAAGAGAAACTTTTAGTTGTGTGTAGACAGCTTTTTTAAAGACCAAAGATGCATAAACAGTTTATTTTTCACTAAAACAAGTTATTTTCACAAAGAAAAGTGTAAATTACAGCTTAGTTTATAAGTTGTGTTATCTTGTTTATGTAGCAGGTCTAACCACGAGTGTCTTTTGTGATTTGCATGACTGTAACAGTAAGGTTTAAAGTGTATTCCACTTTGATAAATTCTATTAATTTTTACTTTTCTATTTACACTTAATTGGGTCTACTTTTGAGGTTAGCCTTTTAATTGATCCATAGTCACCTAATTGATTTTGGTGTGAACATAGGAGGCATTTATATTCAAAGTTTCAAAAATAAAAACAACACAAGTTTTATTTTCTTGCTTGAGACAGTGTAAAAGCATGAACACCGTCGATAAAATGATGTCAACGGTCAAGATTTAAAAGTGACGTGGTCTTTACTTTCGATAACGTCATTGAAAACCTCAGTAGAATTATATGGTTACGGAATCAAAGTTTACACGACGTAATAAACAACAAGAAGGGTCTTTTCTTTTTTTTTTTTTGTCAACTAAATCATCATTAAACCAAATCAAACAGAGTTAAACATCCAGAGAGGACTGGAGCCAAGTATGAATCTGACAATCAATGGAACCAAAATAAAGAGGGTAAAGAAGTGCTTGCTTCGCGAATGTATCTGCTGCTCTATTCCTCGATCGACTAACATATTGCACTTGAGTGTGCCACGGTCTTCTTGAAAGAATTCCCTGGATCTCCGTCGTGAAGGAAGCGAATCTCGGCCAATTTTCTGGGGATGATAAGGCATTAACAAGCGAAAAAGAGTCAGTCTCGAAAATTACCTTATCATAGCCCATGTTCCATATGTAGTTTACTGCCCAAACTAAAGTTGCTGCTTCCGCTTCTAAGGGTGAAAGCAAACGTGGATAACTTTTCATACCATATAATCGAACTTTTCCCGTATGGTCTCGTAGTATCTTAAAAAACGGATGGATCTGTCGTCATAGACAAGAACTTGTTTCCACAAAAAAGTACTCTTTATTGAATAAAACGTTTGAACTTGTTTCTTTACAAAATTTTAT
>CM071720.1:18859172-18869367 GCA_036630335.1 Physaria fendleri | reverse complement strand
TTTTTTTTTTTTTTTTTCCTGGTCGACAAACGTATTTCCATTTTTATCTCATATAAGTTATACACCCAAATTTTGACCCTATAACTAAATCCAAACAGACTTGATTTGGCAAACTTAAATACACAGAACTGAAATATAGTTTTTGTCATGAAATATAGTTTAATCCAAAACAAAAAACAAAAAATACACAGAACTGAAGTTAAATATGTATTCCCACCCATAACCGGAATTCGAAATATTTTCACACATGATTTGGTTTTACTACAAGCCAATTATAATTCCTAAACCGTCACAAGTCAAACTAAACCCAATTAAATTCCTAAACCACTCACTATCCCAAAAAAATAAAACAATAAATCGATTTTTTTTTTTTAACATTACAAATTTTGTGGCCTCGGACCCATACAGAAATTGGGGGGTACAATTGAAGAAGGAGATGAAAGGGGTGGCCCAGATCCATTATGTGGCCATTATAAATGTGACATATTAATGTCACAAGCGTATTCTTGACAAAAAAAAAAAATAATAATAATGTCACAAGCGTGACTCAAACCTCTGATCTAGAGGTCAGGGCGGGTGTGCTTACCAACCGAGCTACACCCGCTCGTCATCGATTAAAAAAATTAATTCTTTTGGTCTCCTTCTCTGCGTTTCTTTCTCAATATCTTTCTCCTCGATCCACTTCTTCTTTTACTTCTTCATTAATCCCTCCTCTAAACATAACCCTTTTCACCTTCTTGTTCTGTTCTTCTTTTTCTTATAAACATAATTTTTTTTCTTACTCCTCTTTTTCATTCATCTCTTTCATGAAATTAAGTTCATTATCATAACAAATCTGTCTAAAAGTTATCATGAATACATCAAATTAGATCAATACAATAGACAATATGTCAGTATTAGATATAAAAGTCGGGAAAACGGCCTGAAATGGCCTGTAAAATGAGCAATGGAGAAATCTACATCCCGTAGAACGGATCTGTGCGACGTAAATCCTTCATAGATACTCTGTTAAAAAAATTAACCCGCACATACCCTCCTCCGTCAGTCCACAATTTCATTGACTGACGGATTAGTGTTAACAAAAGATTAAACCGTTAAACATCCGATAATAAGGCTCAAAACGACATCGTTTTGTCAATGATTTAAAAAAAAAAAAAAAAAACCAAAAAAAAGGCCACGTTTTGATTTTTACAACAATTAATTAAAAAAAAAAAAAAAAACCAAAAAAAAGGCCACGTTTTGATTTTTACAACAATTAATTTTATTCCTTTTATTACTCCTTTCCTTTTTTTTTTTATAACTAGGCAATCAATAATCCGATTAAGCAAACTTGCATGTTGACATCTTGATCTGATATTAAGAACCTTACATGCATCGCTAAAGGCTATTCTTTTATCACAAAGACAATCAAGTAATACACTTTTTCTTGATATCAACCCAACTATAACGATCCTATGAAAGATGTCACACCATCTAATTACCTACGTTTCTGAAACTTTACACATTGATGGTAATAAAGTATCGAATAAGTGAAAAAGCTGAAAGAGAGATCCAGAAACTTCGAAATACCGATGAAACTATGGCTGAGATGGGAAGACACCTTTAACTGCAGAAGCAGCTGTCAAGTAATTGAGTGTATTCCTAAGTGTTTCCCTCTCTCTCTTTAACCTAATCTAATTACCTACGTTTCTGAAACTTTACACATTGATGGTAATAAAGTATCGAATAAGTGAAAAAGCTGAAAGAGAGATCCAGAAACTTCGAAATACCGATGAAACTATGGCTGAGATGGGAAGACACCTTTAACTGCAGAAGCAGCTGTCAAGTAATTGAGTGTATTCCTAAGTGTTTCCCTCTCTCTCTTTAACCTAGCCGCCGTATCTTCAAGCTCTAGAAACGCTTGCTGTTCCATTGGAGCTCCTTTAAAAGTACTTCCAACGAAAAACGAGAACAGAGTCGGAAACTGATTCTTCCTCAGATCTTTAGATTCTTTATCTGGCTTTCCGTTTAATCTATTCGAGAGTCTAATCACTTCGTCAATCAAAACCTCAACCTCATTAGGTAATTCATCTAAATTCTCTTCACCTGATGGTCGATCTTCAAGGCAAGTCACTTTCGCTACAAGATAAGGTTTCCTACGAACGAGTTCCGTGACGCGAAATCGTTCCTGACCTTTACAGATTAAGAAGAATCGATCATCGACGAGTCGTTCATGTTTCACGATCTCTCCGACGCATCCTATACCTGCAGTGGAGCCTGATACGGCGTCGGAGTAAACAACGCCGAATCTAAGATCTGATTGGAGAAGCGTTTGCATCATGACTCAGTAACGAAATTCGAAGATCTGGAGAGGGATTGTTGCGCCTGGGAAGAGAACGAGAGGTAGTGGAAACAGTGGGAGTTCGACTAGGTCATCTGATTTGGGTGGATTTGCGTTGTGTTGTTTCTCTGAGAAATAAGAGGATGATCATCTGAAGGAGAGGAGTTTACAGCTTCGACGATTGGTGGTTCGATAAAATTAATTGTTGTAAAAATCAAACGTGGCGGTTTTATGTTTTTGGTTTTTTTTTTTTTGGAGTAAACAACACCGAATATAAGATCTGATTGGAGAAAGCGTTTGCATCATGACTAGGTAACGAAATTCGAAGATCTGGAGAGGGATTGTTGTGCCTGGGAAGAGAACGAGAGGTACTGGAAATAGTGGGAGTTCGACTAGGTCATCTGATTTGGGTGGATTTGCGTTGTGGTGTTTCTCTGAGAAAGAAGAGGATGAGCATCTGGAGGAGAGGAGTTTACAGCTTCGACGATTGGTCGTTGGATAAAATTAATTGTTGTAAAAACAAAACTTCATCGTTTTATTTTTTTGGTTTATTTTTATTTTTATTTTTTAAAAAAAAATTATTAAAAAAACGATGTCGTTTTGAATCTCATTAACGGAAGTTTAACGGTTTAACCTTCTGTTAACACCAATCCGTCAGTCAACAGAGATTAAGTAAAGTCAACGAAATTGTGGACTGACGGAGGATATGTGTGGGTTAATTTTTTTAACGGAGTATCTATGAAGGATTTACGTAGCACAGGTCCGCTCTACGGGATGTAGGTTTCCCCATTGCTCATTCTACAGGCCGTTTCAAGCCGCTTTCCCTGCAATAAACCATCTTTAAAACTTAAAAAACAATAACCATAAAATAAGTAAAACAGAAAATTTGTGACAAAATAAAATCAATTTTTGTTTGATCATAAACATGGATCTAGCAAATGAAGGAATAGTTGACAAACATAAATCATGGTTAGAGGGGCACCAAATTGAATAAGAAAATAGGAATATGCGATTAATTAAAATGTATAATGGAGCTTCTTTTTTTTTTGGACTGAAATTATACTTTCATAGATTTAGAAGATTACAATCTTAAAAAGTCCAAACCCTACATGGGTAATCCTTTGGACCTGGATCCAGTGAAAATAAATATTTATCTTCTAAGATAATAGGCCTTACATATGGTCCAAAATGCTCAAGACTGCTAAGAAAACAAACTTCAGAAAAGCCCAACAAATCAAAAGCTCTCATGGGCCTAAAGCCCAATTCCCTGTCTAGGTTTTTTGCAATGCTTCTTCTGCCGCCGATGAAGGAAATGTTCTGGACTTGCTTCTTGCTCAACGGTTCATCGGAATCTTGGTCCGAGAAAGGTCTTGATTTACATATGTGTGGCTTAATTTTTTTAACAGAGTATCTATGAAGGATTTACGCAACACATGTCCGTTCTACGGGATGTAGGTTTCCCCATTGCTCATTTTACAGGCCTTTTCAGGCTGTTTTCCTATAAAGGTCCCACATCGACAAATGGGATTAATCTTGGGTAGTATCTATAGGATTGGCAATCCTCCTTCCTTGAGCTAGCTTGTGGGCGTTGAGTTATACCCATATATGATTGTAAAATGGTATAAGATCCTGGACCCATTTCTCGTTGTTGGATCACCCGTGGATGTCCAGTCCCACAAACTTCACGCTACAGATGTCCAGTCCTGTGCGTGAGGGATGTATGAGATATAAAAGTCCCAGATCGACAAATGGGACTAATCTTGGGTAGTATATATATGATTGGCAATCCTCCTCCCTTGAGCTAGTTTTTAGGTGTTGAGTTAGACCCATATATGATTCTAAAAGTCAAAATTAAAGAAAACCCAAAATCTGGAGATTACCCATGTTTTAAGTTCATTTTAGTTTTCGATTTTATATTCTGAAAGTTTTTAGAAAAATTATTTTACTCGAATTCATATCTAAATTTAATATCATAATCAATTGAGAATACACAATCGGATTAATTTCAAACTCCTAAATGAAAAAGGAAAATTGAGGAATCTGCGTTTAAATTTCTTTCTCCACCAGAGAAGACGAAAGAAGAAAAAAAATGAATTTCCCTTAATTATTAAAGGTTTGGTTAAATTATAATTGGTTTGAACTTGGATATAACCAATTAGTGATAACCGGATGATTTAATAATACCAAATAAATCATTGGCTAGGTGTAAATAGATTTGAACTTTTAATTTAATTTAGATGTGTTTAAATTTGCAAAAGTATGTGTGGCTTAATTTTTTTAACAGAGTATCTATGAAGGATTTACGCAACACATGTCCGTTCTACGGGATGTAGGTTTCCCCATTGCTCATTTTACAGGCCTTTTCAGGCTGTTTTCCTATAAAGGTCCCACATCGACAAATGGGATTAATCTTGGGTAGTATCTATAGGATTGGCAATCCTCCTTCCTTGAGCTAGCTTGTGGGCGTTGAGTTATACCCATATATGATTGTAAAATGGTATAAGATCCTGGACCCATTTCTCGTTGTTGGATCACCCGTGGATGTCCAGTCCCACAAACTTCACGCTACAGATGTCCAGTCCTGTGCGTGAGGGATGTATGAGATATAAAAGTCCCAGATCGACAAATGGGACTAATCTTGGGTAGTATATATATGATTGGCAATCCTCCTCCCTTGAGCTAGTTTTTAGGTGTTGAGTTAGACCCATATATGATTCTAAAAGTCAAAATTAAAGAAAACCCAAAATCTGGAGATTACCCATGTTTTAAGTTCATTTTAGTTTTCGATTTTATATTCTGAAAGTTTTTAGAAAAATTATTTTACTCGAATTCATATCTAAATTTAATATCATAATCAATTGAGAATACACAATCGGATTAATTTCAAACTCCTAAATGAAAAAGGAAAATTGAGGAATCTGCGTTTAAATTTCTTTCTCCACCAGAGAAGACGAAAGAAGAAAAAAAATGAATTTCCCTTAATTATTAAAGGTTTGGTTAAATTATAATTGGTTTGAACTTGGATATAACCAATTAGTGATAACCGGATGATTTAATAATACCAAATAAATCATTGGCTAGGTGTAAATAGATTTGAACTTTTAATTTAATTTAGATGTGTTTAAATTTGCAAAAGTTTGAACTTTTAATTTAATTTAGATGTGTTTAAATTTGCAAAAGCAAATCTGTGGATTTTGTTTTAGGGTGAAAATTCATGTGTATAATTAGTTATATGAGATAGTTTGGGTAGAAATAGTTTGTCAATCCTTTTAGTAACTTACTTTTTTTCATTTATTTTATTGTCAAAATTACAAAATGATCAAAAACTTTGGACCTTCTTCTCATTTACCTCTTTATTATTCTTTTAATTATTACATTCTCCAAACATTTTTTTTTTTGCCTACGCATACCTACTCTTTTATTTTGAAAATATGGGGTTGAGGTGTTTTTTTGAATGGAGGGTAAAGTGATTAAACTTTTAAATTAAGATATATATTTGGTTTTGATTCAAAAACTTTGTACATACTGTTTTATTTATGATCCAACTAAAGATCTACTTAAGCAAATCAGATATTTCTCAAATAAATTCTAAGTATAAACTAAAAATAAAAGAGAACTAAAATCTCTTTGTTAGTTCTTCTTCTTCGTGTCGACGATCTCGTTGCTCGTCGCAGATACTCTGGTGCTTCTTCTTCATCCCCGAACACCAAAATCTCACATCACCAACCATTTGAAACCCTTGATTCATGCCACACCATTCTCCTTCGTCCCTATTACATTTTAATCTCCTACATTAAATCCTAAATCTCTAAATCGAAAAGAAGTCAAAATTCGAGAGTTTCAGTTGGATCTCATATTGTGGGAGATAATGAGCCTCTCGGTATGTCTGAGTTCTGTTAGTGTACTCGAAAAGTAAGTTTGAGGGTGTCGAAATCGAAAGAAAATCCCAAACATAAATACTATCGGTGCGATTTGGCATATAAGCAAAAGATAATGTACTCGTCTTCTCTTGGATATTCGTTCCATTAAGTATTCTGATTAGCTAGTTTTAGAATTCATACTAGCTTTGATTATTGGCGTTAATAATTTAAGAAGAATCGCAATTTGTAACGGGATTGATTGGTTTGTTTTGTTTTGGGTTTGATTAAAGATTCGATTATGTTGTTCTTCATATTCTTAGTCGTATCAATTGGTTCTTAATTCGGTTCTCTTGTCTTCAAGCATCTCCAATATTCAAATATTTTTTTATATTGATTCTTAATTTAGGTTCTGGTAGCTGGCCAATGATAGTCACTTCTTTAGGTGGCTCGATGATTTTGGGATTAGAGATTGTTAGATTGTGATGGTAATCATGTAAATGGGATAGCATTAAGCTAGAGATGTATATAGCTAAGTGTTTTTAAGTCTTAGCCCTTGGATTGACAATGTTGAGGTTTAGAAATGGGGTAAATGATGGATTTGAGTATGGGTGTGTTATTGATAGTATATTGCGGATTGATTGCTTGAATTGTATGAAATATGATTTTGATTGATGCCTAGGTAATTGGTTGTTGATAGAATGGTTGTTGAATTGCGTGATGCATTGTATTGCTTGCCCTAGGTAATTGGTTGTTGATAGAATGGTTGTTGAATTGCGTGATGCATTGTATTGCTTGCGGCTCCATGCCTTATTGGTTAGCTAGATGTTAAAAGCCTAGCTTGTATGCTTGCTTAGGAGAATGAATTGTTGTTAGTATGAATGCTAGATTGAGTGATTAATTTTTTTGATATCGTTGGATTGATTGATAGAATTGTTTGCGGCATTATGAGCCTTGATTGAAAATCGTATATGTTTGAATTAATGGTCGTTGATTGAATAGCTGATTGCTTGATTGCGTGTATGCTTGCTTGTGCGCTTAGTAGCTAGAAGTTTTGCCTAGCTTAATTATTGTCTAGATGTTAATGCCTAGACTGAATTTTCTAGAAGAATAATGCCTAGGTTGAGAATTGTTCATGGTTGATGGGTAGCATGAGAAGTGTAATGGGGCTGTTAAGTAGATGAGGGGTGGTTGAATGAGACCCACAACGCATGCAAGGAGGCACTGATCACCCTCTGATAGCCTGAGGGGCTTGACTTGCACCGTATGTAAGTTGTCCGAGGGAAGTGACTTGCCATCCTTCCTGAGCGAGGCGCATACGAATACAGAATGAAAATGAAGGACGAATGTGAAACTCGTTGTACGAAGGGATTGCGTTCCCTGAGATGACTGAGGACATGTTTCGATGGGTTGAAATCTAGAGATGGTTCTCCTCTAGACGGTAGTAGCGGGAATTACCGTGGTGACTTGGTGTTAGACGGTAGTCCCGGCGGTAGTAGCGGGAATTACCGTGGTGACTTGGTGTTAGACGGTAGTCCCGGGGCCTACTGAGTTGAACCATGGGGAAGGGTTATAGAATGATTGATATTGATAAGAGTCAAGGGATAAAATTGTACGGTTGATAGGGAAATGTTGATTGATTGGGTGTTGATTGTTGATTGCTTGCTTGGCTTGATTGATTGCCTGGTTGTTCAGTATTGTAGTTTGTTTATATCAGTGTTCCCCTAAGTTACCCAGTAAATGCCTTTGTAGGGTTTAACTTGTATCGGTCATTTTCTTGTCTGATTGTTGACTAATACTAGTTAGACCTTACTCGTATAAATCTGGATAACTCAGCTGAACACCACCGTAGTGTATAGTTAGTCGAGGATTGGGGTTTAGTTGTTCCACTCACTCAGTAACTTTGTTACTGACTCCCGAGCTCATTCTTGCATGTGATTTCAATTCTAAGCCGTTGCAAGGTGGTCATTGTTGTTTTGAAAGGCGCCTAACAGATTTCCGCTCATTTGATAAGTAGTACCTTATGGTCTTTTGAACTAGAGTTGTTAGAGTTTTTAATGGTTAATTGTAAGATTTACGTTTAAACGTTTTCAATAAAGTATGTATTTGTTTTATAAATCGACCTAGTCTGGAAATGATACTAGTCTAAGCGCGCTAGACGTAACCAACTGTTTAGTCTCCGCTCTGAGTTATAGGACCTAGAGTTGGGATTAAGTAGGATGAACAACTTGGGAGACATTTCACTCGAGTGTTCCTGAGTGAAACCTCGAGTTGGGCATCTCTCGTGCTGTTCAACGTAGCGTGCCTTGGTCCAGATAGGATCGGGGGCGTTATAAACTGTCTCCTGACTTGCAGTATGTCCCTCTACCGGGTCTGGTTCCACCCTTGGAGTAACTTGAGAACTCTGTTGACGACACCCAGAACCTCTCACAATACGTCTTGGAGGCATCTGCAAAAATAACTTGAGAACTCTGTTGACGACACCCAGAACCTCTCACAATACGTCTTGGAGGCATCTGCAAAAAAGGAATCTTATTACCAAGCTCATACGGAAGGAAGACACCCGCCCTTAATGTCCCTTGCTTACTGAAGAGTTTGAAATCTCGATCTGATACCATCTTCTGTAACGCCCCGCCACCCTGCTTGTGCAGCGGTGCGTGAAGAGTTTGAAATCTCGATCTGATACCATCTTCTGTAACGCCCCGCCACCCTGCTTGTGCAGCGGTGCGACTTTACTCGAGCAGTCTGATAAGATGACCAACCCTGAGAATTCAAATACATTCTGAAGTGCCGAGCTCGAGGTATCTTACCAGCCTAACTCATGTTCCTAACCCGAGTTCCCCTTGATCCGAGCCAAGACAACATTTGGTTCGCCTCTCAAGACTAGTGTCGCTAATTCTCAATTTTTAGAAACAAAAGATACTTCATTAAAACATTGGTTCCAAAAATACGAGTCTTGAAAGAATGTCCAAAACCATCGTAAAAACCAAGTCCAAAAAGGCTGGTGGCCATAAATTCAAATACAACAACATCAGAGAAACGCAGCGAATATACACAACCAAAAAACCTACATCTTCAGTAGCAAAGGACCGAGACTTTAAGAGAAACGCAGCGAATATACACAACCAAAAAACCTACATCTTCAGTAGCAAAGGACCGAGACTTTAAGTTGTTGGGTCTCCCTTCCTTTCTAGAACAACTTTCTTGCCTTTCCCTGCAAGATGTATGAGCTTGGGTCAGCAACTTTGCTGAGTGAAGCTGATCCCGACCCAATTACCCCAATGCATATGATAATGCAGTTCAAACATCCACCTACATACTACAACATGATCAACCACCACATCAACCCACAAGCATGCATAAAACAATATATGCCATGCTCTCTACAACTTTGCATACTTATATGCTACCTGATACGTACCACAACTTATACTATCATGCATAATGATCTATATGCCAAGCTAACAATACCACACAACTACTAGAGGTTGAACCCTTATCAACCAACCAGTAACAACAACTAGAAGATTTACATACACACTTCTCAATCCAGAGGGAACTCCTTTCCCAAATGATCAACTTCCTTCTCTATACCCGCTTACGCCACACAACAGGTCCACACCCTTCACTTGACCATCCGGGAGGAGGCGAGTCTACCCCTCGTGTGCATTCGCGGTTAACTCCCACTATTACCATGGCATCGAAGGGTAGTTAAGCCTCCTCGTAGAATTTCACAACCAACACCAGTCCATGCGACACAACAAGACTAACACACATGTAATGCAGTATATACAAATGTTGATCTCAACCACACACTAACATGCATATGCAGTACTATATGTCATGCTAGCTCAACACACAACAATGCAAGCAAAAGAGAAATGCAAGCATCAACAACATAAGGATATAGAAGCCTTCTCTACACAATCACTTGCACAACAAAAGAGAATGCACACTGATATGCCTAGGAATTTGCCCATTCTAACGTCTATTTTGCAGGCATATCAGTATCCTTTTG
>CM071720.1:18657412-18668272 GCA_036630335.1 Physaria fendleri | reverse complement strand
AAGACAATAAGATATTTAGGACGAAAACTCATGAATGTCCAATATTCAGTTTCCAATCTGTTTTAGAATTTTCACTTTAGGACAAACACTTTGAGCAGGTCATAAGAGAGATTTGAGCTATATTTAGTTTTCCTAGATATTTAGGACGAAAACTCATGAATGTCCAATATTCAGTTTCCAATCTGTTTTAGAATTTTCACTTTAGGACAAACACTTTGAGCAGGTCATAAGAGAGATTTGAGCTATATTTAGTTTTCCTAATTTTAAATGAATATTAATCAGATATGTTTTAAAAAGTAAAATACCAAATTTAGAGATAAACAAAAAAAAATATGAATTATAATCGATATGTTTAAAAAGTAAACTATTTAACTGACAAAAAAAAAATTAGCAAAGTTTTCTATTTAAGCATTTTTATTCCATCAAATTTTATTTAAATTTTAATTCAAAGTATGTTACTCGATTCTATGTATAATTATATTTTATAATATGTATATTCTTTATTGTAATATCTTATTATATAAAAGAGAGCGTGTAAGTGGATATTTCATCTGAACCATTAATATCTAAGCGTTGTTAATCCAACCGTTGATTTCTAATTTCCAAATATATTATTTTAATTTATTAATAAGTTTCCCAAAAAAATCATATGAATTATTTATTGTCATTTGATTTCTAATTTCTAAATATAATAATATTAATTTATTATTGTGTTTCCTAAAAAAATCGTATTAATAATTTAATTTAAAATTTTTAGTAATTTAAAGTTTTAAAATTAGAAAAATTAACATTTATGAATGTATAAAAGATTAATAACTTACAGAAAACCCTTTTTATTAATATATTTACTAACTTTTAGAAACTAATATTTCATAATATAAATAGAAAATTAACATTTTATAGACCTAATTTTAAAAATTAGGAAATTATCATATTTTGGAACTAATAAATTAGTAACATAAAAACTTATTTTTTTTCTTATATTAGAAAATTAACATTTTTTAATATATTAATTTTCTCGATAAATTATATTGTATTTTGGCTATAAATAGAATAATTGTTTACATTCATTTTCTCATTCATATTTTTGTTTATCATATTGTTTAGATTTTAGAAATTGTAAATATTAATAGCTTATCTTTGTTATTTGCAGATTTAATAGATTTTAGATAAATACTAATAGTTTATCAATTTTTTTTACATATTTAAGATTGAAATAAACAGAAAATATATTATCAATTACTAAGTGTGCCGGTAGTATGGACCTAGACTATGTGGTCATCGATGGTAGCATCATCAAGAACGTCGACGACCAGGAGACATATCCTTTTATGAAAATATTGATTGTGTTATGTTATGCAAAGTTCTCATCTTAGATATATCCTCTTAGATAAAATTATGAAAATATAATTAAAAAATTATGAATATATTTGCTAAGTTTTAGGAATTAACATTTCTTAATATTTAGATCAATATTTTCTACATTTAATATAAATTTAATAGTTTTAAAAATTTAATTAAAGATGAATTTACTTTTTAATTTAAAAATTGAAATATAAAATGTAATTTTTAGTCATTTATTTTAGAAGTTTACATTTTTTTAATATTTAGGAAATCTAAATTTTCTAAATTAAAGAAAAAAAATAAATGTAAAAAGTAAACTTGCTCATTTAATATAAAATTAATATTTTTAAAGTTATAAACAAAAACAAATTTTAACTTTTTAATTTTACATTATTAAAAATTGTAATTTATATTTCAAGAATTTAAATTCCTAAAATTACAGAAATCTAATAGAAATGTATGAATATATTTACTAAGGTTTAGAAACTAACACTCCTAATATTTAAATTAAAATTGTATAATTTAGAAATTAACATATTTATAAAAAATCTAATAGAAATGTATGAATATATTTACTAAGGTTTAGAAACTAACACTCCTAATATTTAAATTAAAATTGTATAATTTAGAAATTAACATATTTATAAAGTTTTTAAAATGTTAATTTGTAACGTAATAACTTAAAAATTAACATATTTATAAAGTTTTTAAAATGTTAATTTGTAACGTAATAACTTAATTTTTATTATATCAGGGACTCAACATTTTTTAAAATGTTAATTTTGCCATAATAAAAAAAAAATGATAATCACTCTTAATAAGTTTCCATTATATATATTATTTAATTTAAGATAATATTTATAATATGATAATTATATAATTAATTAGTAATTAAATTATTTCATAAATTAATAGAATACGTGCATGGCACGGGTGTTTCTACACCTAGTATAAAATAAAGCAATGGTTAATAAACTAATTACATAATAAGCCATTAACAAATAGAAAATAATAAATATAAATAATTATTATTAATTATAACATCGGTTTTATGATATTTTATTTATTTAAATATTATTATTTTTATATTTTATTTGAAAAATGTCACGATCTGTCGTCATGAGAATCATTATCAAAATATAAAATAAGAAATTAATAAATATATATTGATTTGCAAAGTATTTAAATATATTTATCTATTATCAAGTAACCTACAATATTATATTAATTATTAATATATATGTATATATATGTATATATATATGTATATATATGTATATATATATGTATATATATATATTAATATCTAATATTTGTGGTATTTCATTATAATATTTTGAATAACTATTCCCGCGCAAAAATCAACTAATTTGAACTTATTTGTTTTGTATTAAGATACTAAATTTTTTTTTTTTTTTTATGTTTTGAAAGAATTTGATAAATCTGATATTCATATTTATCCTTATTCTTAATTTAATGGCATTTTATTATAAATTTCATTAATATTCTCCATATAATGTTTGAGAAATGAAGTGATATGTCATATGTGGCATCTCTCAAATCTTGTTCAGAAAAATATAAAATAGGACATTAATTAATAGATTAATTATAAATTATACCATTAATAATTTTTATTTTATAATTTTTGAAGTTTTAAATTAATTAAAAAATATGAATAACTAAATAATTTATTGGATATTTTTTACAAAAAAGAAATTATAATTTTTTTAGATATTATCAAATCTTATATTGTTATAAGATTTATTAGCAAAATTGTACAAAAAAAAAAAAACAATTTGGATATTGTAAAACTTTTAAATTGTCTATATGATTTATTAACAAAAAAAAAGAAATTATAATTTTTTTAGATATTATCAAATCTTATATTGTTATAAGATTTATTAGCAAAATTGTACAAAAAAAAAAAAACAATTTGGATATTGTAAAACTTTTAAATTGTCTATATGATTTATTAACAAATTTATCAAACTAATTTTTATATTATCAAATATAAATATACTTTGCCACATATTTTACAGATTTAAAAAATAATTACAAAACATATTATTTGTTATTTCTGGCCATATTTTATATTGGATGGCTTTATTTTCCAAATCAAATGCATTCTAAAATAGAATATATCATTAAATATTTTTATAAATGAATATTCAAGATATATTGGGTTAGGTTCATATTTGGATATTCCAATATAAGGAAAATGTTTGTCAAATCAAGTTTTTTTTTTATTGATTTGGAATCCAAATCAGATTTTAGGTTTAGATTGGAAGCGCTTCCAGTCCCAAAAAAAAACTAATAAAAGAAGGCGATTTGTAAGTACTTGGCTAATGGATCCATTAAACAAATTGGGCTGAGCTCATATCCAATGGGTATTAGTTTGAGTCATGGGCCTCATGGCTATAAGTTAACAAATAAATAAAGGAAGCAATTCTGTTATGCGGAGATAAAAAGCGGCGATCGTCTTCTTCAGTGGCTTTATCGAGCTTCGGTGCTCTTTCAAAAAGTGTTTCAATATCTCGGGAAGATGATTATCGTCCATTAAGCATGGGTATTTTGGGTCAGATTCAATCCAGGATATTTCGAGTTTTCAGTTTAACTTTTTGGTTTAGAAGAAGGCAGCTACCGTTGGGTGTTTATAGACTTCAAATTTCGGTTGGTTACTCTAATGTTGGGCTAGATATGAATGTCTCTAAAATAATCCTAAGCACAAAAAAACTCAGACACTCAAAAATCATAATATATTATAATTGTTATTTTTTATGAATTCCATTTATATTATTTGAGAAGCAAAGTAACATCCTATCATTACAAAAATTATTCTAAAAATATGAGAAATAAAATATTGGTTAATAAACTAGTTACATAATATGCTATTAACAAATACTAAATAATAAATATAAATGATTACTACTGACTCATTGACAAAAAAAAAAAATTATTATTGATTATAAAATCAGTTTTATAATATTTATTTATATAAATATTATTATTTTTATATATTATTTGAAAAGCCTAAAGAAGGAGAATCATCATCAAAATATAAAATAAAACATTAATAAATCTTCTTATAGTATTTGTGAAGTACTATTTTGGATTTGCCGAATTGTATTTGTGAAGTACTATTTTGGATTTGCCGAATTTGTCCTTATATTTAGGGATAGTTACATCATATTTTAAAATGGATTAATTTTATATATTTAATAAAATTAATTTTAAAATAAATAAATTTTAGATATTTAATAGATTAATTCTTATAGTTATATTTAGAATATTATTACCGTATTTAATAATTATTGGTAAAAGTATTTAAAAATATCAAAATATATCAAAAATATAAAATAAAATAAAATAAATTTCATATTCGAAAATATATATTCTCTTATAGTATTTATGTACCCGTTTGAAATTAATCTTACGTTTATGTGGTATATTACATAAATTGTCATTAGTTCGTATACATTTAATAAGGGTACTTACGTCATATTTTAAAATGAATTAAATTTAAATTTTTACTAGAATAATTCAATGGTTAAATTTAGAATATTGTTACGATATTTGATAATTAATAGATAATAAATTATTTAAATAAATTATTATGTAGATGATAAGTATCGATAATAGATAATAAATCATTAGTTTCCTCTCCGGGAGATTCAAAATTCAAATTATGACAAAACACCTTGTAATCAATTAATAAAACACCTTTTTAAAAAGAGAAAAAAATGCTTTTTTGTTTTGAATTTCCGCTATAAAAACTTCTCATTTTTGTTTGTTTTATTTTGGGGAAAAAAGGTGTAAACCGGCCTGTAAATGGTCTTAATAGGAAATCTACAGCATGTAAAAGATCAACCGGTATTTAAAATTCCGAATAATAAATCCGTCCAGAACGTCATGCCTCTATATAGACTCCGTTAGACTACAATTCTGTTGACCCCGAATAATAAATCCGTCCAGAACGTCATGCCTCTATATAGACTCCGTTAGACTACAATTCTGTTGACCCGAGTTGACTAACGGATTAGCATTAAATGCGTATTAACGACGTTAATCAAGACGGTTTAACTCAAAACGACGTCGTTTTGAGAAATTCTAATTTCTCACTTAATGGAAACTTCTAACAGGAAATACATAACAAACCCTAACATCGCAATATCTGTTTTCTCATTTCTAATTTTCTTTCTCCAACATCAAGTGCTAGCTCTTTATCCAGAGTTTCATTGACATTTTCTGTACGAGCAGCTAAGGTATATTTTTTTTTGTTTTTGTTAATTAGCTAAGGTATCTTGATGTACCAGGTTTGATTGCACTATCTTTGAACCATTCTCGTGATTTTACTACCTTCTCCTCTTTATTCACTGAGCATCCATCAGTCGCATGTCCCCAATGTTGACATTTAATACAAAGGGACCCATGGATAAGAATACTCTATTGTGAAAACATCATTCTTAGGTAACCTAAATTTATGTGTTTTCAGCAATGGAGCTGTGATATCTAGTTCGATCAGTACTAATTTCGCCTCATCAAATTTTATACATTGTTCAGTCTCCGGATGCAAACGTTTTGGCCTTCCAACAACTTTTGCAAGAAACCTGAGGCCGGCCAATATAACATGAGTTTTTTTTTTGGTCGGCAAGGGTTGTTTCTATGTAGGCAATCGCAGAGTTGAGTGGCCATTTTTTGAATTCCGATGGGTTTAGGTATTTTAATTCGGTTTATACCGAAATTCAGTTAATCGGTTCGGTCGGGTTGGATTTAATCGGTTTTAACCGAAATCCCAGGTGTCTTGCTCGCTGATATTTTTAAAGAGTTTTTATAAAATCTGACGTGAAAATGGCTAAGAGAGACTTACTCTTAAGTCAGTTATGCTAAATTAAAAAAAATGAAAAAATGTGATTTGTTGACCAAATACGTAAAATCTTTTCCTTCAGTGTGAAGAAATCGGTTGCCAAGAAAATACGATATTAACTTTCTTTTGCTTTTTTTTTTTTTTTTTTCGAGTCTTTGATCAGGACTATACAATGTGTTTTGTTAAAATTTAGGTTTTGGATCGACTATTATAAGTTATTTTACTGATTAGATTAAAAAAAATTATTCAAAGCAAAAATAAAGACAAGAATGAGAGTCTCTATCCATAAGATAAACAACATATGTCTGATGATAAACAAAAATATATTTACATAAGAAAATTATTATGTTTATTGTTGAACAATATGAAAATAAAAGTGGATTCCAAAATCGAGGATTAAAATGCCAATAGCCTCTTAATTTAGAGATTAGTCATGTATGTGAAAAGATATGTTAAAACATAAAACATCTTTAATGGTGGTCCTCGTTTTAAACATAAAATACCTTAATCATCCTAATAAAGAAAACATGTTTAAGCTATTGGCATTAATCCTCATAATAAAATTTAGAGATATTTGTTGAAAATTATTATGTTTATATCATAATAAAAGATAATACTATTATGCACTAACATATTTGATATGTGAACGATATTTTAAACATACATTATGATTAAGGTGTTTTATGTTTAAAATATCTTTCACATAATGAACTTTCACATAATGAACTGCTTGTTGAGAATAATCATTAATGGTGGTCTCAACAAGCATGAAATATATAAGAAAATTATTATGTTTATTGTTGAACAATATGAAAATAAAAGTGGAATTCAGAATTGAGGATTAAAATGCCAAATACGTAAAATCTTTTCCTTCAGTGTGAAGAAATCGGTTGCCAAGAATACGATATTAACTTTCTTTTGCTCTCTCTCTTCGAGTCTTTGATCAGGACTATACAATGTGTTTTGTTAACATTTAGGTTTTGGATTGACTATTATGAGTTATTTTACTGATTAGATTAAAAAAAATTATTCAAAACAAAAATAAAGACAAGAATGAGAGTCTCTATCCATAAGATAAACAACATATGTCTGATGATAAACAACTATCCATAAGATAAACAACATATGTCTGATGATAAACAAGTTACGCGATGAAGAGCTTTGGTCTCAGATCAAAGAATTGATCCACAGGTAAGGAAGTAGCCATTACCACAAATTTTTAGATTGTGATTGAGAAATCTTATTAGCTTGTTGTGTCTAAATGTAGATTGTCTGAGATGTGGAGCTCTATGCTAGAATGTCACAGTAAACAATCTCAAGTAATCGCAGAGGCTAAGAAGCTTGATAAGATGAGAATAAAGGAACATCTAGACATATCTCAGCTTGAGATTGCTTTGGAATTGAAGCTAGAGTTATGGAACTGGAGCCAAAGCTTGTCGAACTTGATACATGCTCAATCTCAGTATGTTAAGGCCTTGAACAGTTGGTTAATGCGATGTATAAAGCAAGAACCTCATGAACCAACACCAGATCTGTCAGAAGAGCCACCATTGTTTAGTGCTATTAACAATTGGTCACAGAACCTTGAGAGATCAGATGGAGAGAAGGAGTTTACAGAAGCGGTCTACGCGATTTTGATGCGCGTAATCTGTTTAGTGGAGAAACAAAGGATAGAATTGGTAGAGCAAAGAGATGTTAATGGAGGTGTGAAGGATAAAGAGAAGAAACTTGTTATGTTAGAGAAGGAAGAGCAGAAGATGCAGAGGAAGATGAAGATAGTACCATCTGTTGAATTAATTGGGAGTTTAATGTTAGAGAAGGAAGAGCAGAAGATGCAGAGGAAGATGAAGATAGTACCATCTGTTGAATTAATTGGGAGTTTAGATCTGAAGGTTGACATGGAACAGGTTTTCAAATCTATGGAGAAATTAGCTAAAAACTCGAAACATACTTACGAGGAACTTGACTTGTTGTGCACGTAATGTACTAGTTTGTTTTTATTGTTTGTTTTGTGTTAATCGAAGAGTTCTAAATTTAATTCAATCCTAAAGTTTTGATTACAAATTTCAGACACATTTAGCAGATGTTGTTAACGACTCTTAGTTTCAATATTTCAATCCTAAAGTTTTGATTACAAATTTCAGACACATTTAGCAGATGTTGTTAACGACTCTTAGTTTCAATATTATGTGACTCTGTGGTTTTTGAATGATGAATCTGCCAAACCGATAATGACAAATGCAAATAAAAATCTGGAACATTCTCACATAATATAAAATATTTATACAAAGAATTCTCTCAGATATATAATATATAAATTATATACAGTTCAGATAATTACAAATTTACACTTGCTGGCTAGGTTCATGCATGATTTTGTGATAAAGATATCTGATTACAATTTAAATATTAAAAATTTTGTAGTTTTGTTTGTATTGTAGACATTGATATCTACTAAATCCACAATGTAGTCTAATCCTGTGCTAATTACATATAAACGGAAGGTTCCTAAAACATCACTAACTTCAACTAGTTTGAATTTGTAACCCTAAATGACCTGTTTCCTTACATATGTCTTCACGTCCATACAAAAAACACCTAACAAAGAAAAGAAAAGAAAAAACAAACATCTAAGGCTTCCTTCTTGATACTTTCCTATCAAAACATTCCCTATTTATGAACTCTCTCACCAATTTCACTAAAACCTAATCATAAAATCTCACTAAAATCACATATTTCACATTTCGAATCAAGTAATCGAATGGCGCAAGTGGACTTGGGAGGTTTGAGAGAACTACAAGACTCTGCAAACTATCTTCTGGATCACTGTCAAGAAGCAAGAGAGTCATTATTTCAACCAGGGAAAGAGAAATGTATCGAGCAAGTCTTAGAAGCTTCACTAATAATGTTAGATGTTTGTAATGTATCCAAAGATATCATGACACTCGTGAGACGTAGCGTACAAGATCTTCTACTGACTCTACGCTGTAATGGAGCAAACCTAAGCGAGAAGCTCGCAGCATATAATCAGTATAGGAATAAGCTGAAGAAGGAAACACTCAAGCGTTTGAATTGTCTAAAGAGAATTAAAGTAGGAGGTATGATGGAGATACAGAGCATTGAGCAGAACCTTCTGTTTGTTTTAGAGGTATTACAAGAAGTGAGAAGAGCTATTGTGACTATGGTTGAGTCTTTGTTTTCCCTCGTGTGTGTTCCTTGGCTCGAAAGTTGTGACTATGGTTGAGTCTTTGTTTTCCCTCGTGTGTGTTCCTTGGCTCGAAAGAAAACCGATAAAATGGTCATTGGTTTCGATTTTTAAGATGCAGTATTGCTGCTTTGATGATGTGTGGGATGAAGTAGCGATGCAGAGCGCGAGTGCAAGGCTAGAGGCTGCACAGATCGCTGTTGAGGAGCTTGAGATTGAGTTAGGTTTTATTTTCAGGAGAATGATTCAGACCAGAGTTTCACTTCTTAATATTCTTACAGCTAAAACATCTCCGCTTACTAGAGGGCGCTAGCTTTACTACTAAAGATCTCCGGAAAATTCACAGGTCGCCAGTTCGAGCTGCAAAAGAGTGAATTAACATTGGTCTGGGCATCGTCCCAAGAAGATGTAGGTGTCACGTGTTTGAACTCGCGAGAAATTCAAGACAGAAGAAAAAACCATCTCCCATTTGATCCATCTTTGTGAAAACTGAACAAGTCATATACAAAAATATGAAACTGAAGAATCTACTTTGTACTACATGCTTATGGATGATACAACATGGTTCTTCTTCTTCACATCATCATTACAAGCATCACCATGGTCAGACAAACTCCTGTTTCTCAGCAACATGAGGATATGATCCATCAAACTTCCATCGCAAGGAACCTGTAAAGGGACCACAAATGGTGGAACCAAACTCTTCCTCTGCCATCTCCAATAAGACATGAAAGACTGGAGTTTGAGATAATCCAATGGCAAAACAAACCTCCTGCCTTCTCTTGTGTACACAGCGAAGTGTCCTTTCTTATACTTCCTCCACTTCTCCATCAAATCTCTGAATCTAAGCCTTTTCTTCACAGACATATCTGTAACTTTGATCTGTTACAAATATAAGATCGTTGTGTATACTGTCATTATGTTGCTGTCTGAATTATACTTTTCTCTCTGTCTTTCCACATATTTATACTAGAAGATGTGATTAAGGATAAAAGTGAGTTACTTAATTTAATTGTGTAATAAACACCATTTACATATAATCTAGGCCACATAGTGTAAGTATTGGAGAAGATAAAAAAAAGAGATGTGGTGGTGAGAATAGAGCATGTGAGATGTGACCGTTTAGAGCAAATTGCTGCGGCTTTTTCTTCACGTCCTCAACTTCTCTTTTTTTTACTTTCTTGTGTTATCTATCTCCCTTGTTTTAATTTCTTCTCCTCTTTAGAAGTCACATGAAATCCTACAAGCCCCTCACTTTTTAACCATGTCTAGTCTCTACTAGTACACCCTTTTAATTTCTATATAGGGTTCATCTTTGATGTTTCTGGTTTGAACCGGAATCTGAACCAATTTTTTGGTTTTGTTGACCGAGTAGAAGCCGGAACCAGACAAGTATTTGGTTTCTCATTGGTTTGTCCTTATAAAACATAACACTTTCGAACACATA
>CM071720.1:18634532-18646527 GCA_036630335.1 Physaria fendleri | reverse complement strand
AGTATATGGTTTAACATTTGGAAAAGGACCGCATTTTGAATTGTAAGTCTTTGATTACTAAAATCAGTTGTTGTGCTTTGGTGTGTGGCGTGATTATTTTGCTCGGTTTAATTAATTTAGCTTGTGGTTAAGTGATTTGAGCCGGTTTAATTATATTTTTTTGTTGCAATTGATTTTTATTTCTTGTTGAATTACATAATTATAGTTCTAGTACTCATCTATCTGTGAATAGTTATATTACTTAGATATTTTTAGGTATGTATAGTTATATTACTTTTATATTTGTACATAGGCTGCCACACAATACAACACAAGTGATAAGGCTCAGAATCTGGTGCAAATGTTCGAGGAGATGGAGTTTTTTGGAGTCTTTTAGTAAGTCACTAACTTGTTTTCAATTTTCTGGTCAGACTTGTTTTTAGTATTTTTGTTATAATTACTACTAGAAAAATGGGTTATCGTTACGAAATTTTGTTACGTAAATTTTTCGTCACAAATTTCTGATATTTTAGATAGAAAAAAGTGACTAATTTTTTCTTAGATAGAAAAAAGTGACTAATTTTTTCGTCACAAACTTATGATGAAAAATATGTGTAACAAAATTTGTAGCAATCTATGACATAATAGTGACGAAATTTACATATGTAACAAATTATGACAAATTTGTGACCAAATATATTGTGACAAACTGTTACTTTTTTTTTTTGCTCAACCATTTCTTTTCATTAATAATTAGAACCTTACAATCTGAGCTTTCATCCTACGGGTCTTATACCATATACTACTAACATGCAAATTTTAGAAACTAAAATTAATAAAACAGAAGGCCTTATAGGCCCATACAGCAATAAACCCCACAGGAATTTGACAATAAAACCTAATACCCAGTCCAAACAAAGGCTATTAAATTCATAAATAAATGGGCTTTGCGGCCCAAGACAATGCAAAGCAGGAGTGATACTCTGTTTAGCCCATAAACCCATACTTGTAATTAGGGTTTTCACCCAGTTTCGTTGAGGAACCAACAACCTTGATGAGGGGCAAAAAGGTAAATTTTTCGACGGGTGGTTGTAGCTTTTTCCGATGAGTTCAACTCGAAATCCGGTGATATTCTCTACTGGCCTCGACGTACTAGAACAAATGGCTCGGTGTGGAAAGTTTACGGTGTGTCTAAAGACAACTGAACCGTTTAAAAGTGCCGTTTTAGAACGGTAAACATGCCGATGTAGAATTGGGAAGTGACTCCGGTAAGGACCGGGAAATGGGGAGAAAAGATGGTCGGACTCCGGTCCCCAACCGTTGTTTCCGGATGATAGAGTCAAGCTCTTGAGATAGATGGAAGTTAATAGATTCGACAGAGACTTGATAAAGATAGATCTATACCTGGCTCGAGATTGACACGAAAGAGGTTGAGATACATTTCTTCCTTGTCTAAAGACAACTGAACCGTTTAAAAGTGCCGTTTTAGAACGGTAAACATGCCGATGTAGAATTGGGAAGTGACTCCGGTAAGGACCGGGAAATGGGGAGAAAAGATGGTCGGACTCCGGTCCCCAACCGTTGTTTCCGGATGATAGAGTCAAGCTCTTGAGATAGATGGAAGTTAATAGATTCGACAGAGACTTGATAAAGATAGATCTATACCTGGCTCGAGATTGACACGAAAGAGGTTGAGATACATTTCTTCCTGAGGCAGTTGCGAGGTGCCTGCAAACCAAGACGTGCCGGAGGAGAAGGTTCGAATGTTGGCGGTGGTGACAAGACGAGCCCAAGGAACACGAGTCTTGTTCAGATCTGAACACATCGGGATGGATTTTGGTGAGTGGAAATCTTTAAAAGGACCAAAGAGAAGCAACAAGAGAACACTGAGAAAAATTAAACGAGAGGCAGTGGTCCCCGGGCGACGGTGGTAACACCGGCCGCCGCCCAGTGATGGTAAGGGAAGGAAGAAGGTCAGCCTTGATAAACGTGTCTGAGAGAATATAGGGTTTTTAGTTTATCTTTATAAAATTGAATTTCTTGTACTGTAACAATTTCTCACTTTTTGTGACAAAACATTAGTCACCAACTAAATTTGGTGAGAATTAAGAGTGTTGAAAATTTGTTCCAAAATTTTTATCGGAATTTTGTGGAAATAATTTGGTGAGAATTAAGAGTGTTGAAAATTTGTTCCAAAATTTTTATCGGAATTTTGTGGAAATTTAGATTGGTTTTAATTTAGTCGATTTTTTTTTTATGGAAATGTAGTCGGAATAACATAAGAAATATATTAATGTTAAATGAAAAGGTTACCTAAGAAATATATTAATGTTAAATGAAAAGGTTACCAAAATGTTAATGTGTTGCAGTGGTTATGTGCTTGTGAATGAAAGCTAGCATAATACATAATTTTCTAAATTAATTTACCTATCTTTCTAGACACTATTGACAATCGCCGCTCAGGTCACCAGGTCACACCATCGGATGGTGGAGTCCACTGAAGGTCCGTCGCCACTGGAGGTGCGCCTACCGCCGGATGTCGTCGGTTCCACTTTTTGATGCTTTATGTTTGTCACAAAAAGTGAAAAAATCGAGATAATGAAAATAGTCACAAATTATAACGGTTTTGCGACAATCTTTTTAGTCGCAAATCGTGACAATTTAGTTACTTTAATATATCGTCACAAAATATGACAAAATGGTTACTAAATATATACGTCACAACCGTGTTATGTTTTTGTTACAAAATAGAATTTGTGACGACTTTATTGCAACCGTTTCAAATCGTCACAATTTCGTCACAACCGTTTCAAATCGTCACAATTTCGTCACAAATGATCTTATTGTTACGAAATTATGGTTATTGTGACAGAAACAATCGTCACAATAACTCTTTTTCTAGTAGTCTTACTTGTTTTTTAAATTCTTTTGCAGATCATGGAATACAAGTAGATTAGGTTCGAAATCTATATGGTAGGAATGATGTATGTGTAAACAGGTCATATGTAGTCCTTAAACATGTTAAAGTTCATCTATTTTGATGTATATTACTTATGAAATTGGCCAGGCTCGTGATATGATTTGGTTGTGAACCAAATTTAATTTTTCTGAAATGAACCGGAATTTAAGTTCGGTTTGAATCGGTAAGATTTTAATTTTAATTTTAATTTTCGGTTTACATCGGTAGGGTTTTTGTTGGTTATTCCGTTCCGAACCGAAATTAATTTTTCCGAACCAAAACGAACCGGAATTTAATTTCGATTTATATCGGTAAGTTTTCAAAATTTGAAAATTCCGGTTTTTTGAATTAGCCGTACCGAACCGGACTGAAATTCGGTATGCCAGGGCTACTTTATCATGTCTGTATTTGAGGACCCTTTGGGCCTAGTATTTGAGGACCCTTTGGGCCTATCCCTTCATGTAAGGTTTTAAGATAGATGAAAGGATTTTTTAGACCAAAAAAAAAATGGGTCAAAATTTGAAATCGAATGTAAATAGTGATTTACAAAAACATAATTCGTATTTTAGTTAATTTATCAGTTAAACATGACCAAAACCGAGGGAAAACGGCTTAAAAAGGTCTGTACAATAGACAATGGGGAAACTGATGCAAGATCGGGCCCGGTTGAATAGGATAGACGTGGATCTCAACGAAGGAACTAAGGTTCCACCCCGAAGAGACAAGAGATGATAGGCGAGACAAGAACGAAATTCAAACTCTTACGGACTCTAACCGAAAAGAGAAAGAACAAAAGATGTCGTTTTAGACACAAGAGGTTTTTGACACTTAGTTGCTTGATTGAATTATAAATAATGAAGCTTACATAGGTTTATATAGAGTTTTCTAATCTAGAAAAATGGAAAACTTATAATAATGGAAATCCTAGAGAAATGTGAATTCTCTTATACTTAGAAAATGGAAAACTTTTAAAAAATAGAAATTTCCTTTTATTGAAGAGAATTTTGGAAATTCTCTTCTTCTTCTTCTTTGGGTCGAATTTCTTCTAAGTATTTGGAGGTGTCTCCTTTGTTGTGATAACAAAAACGACCTTGACTTCTCTTCTTGCAAAACTCGAACTCGTCCTCTTAATGGGCTTTACCGGGCTCGGGCTTGAATTGTTTCTGGGCTTTACCGGGCTCGGGCTTGAATTGTTTCCTTCAATCCCAATAGTCTTTAAATCAGGCCCATGATGTTCCCAAGTCCAAATTGGGTCTTCTTCTTCCATATTTAACGGGCCTTGGTCCATAAGACTTAGAAAACTCGCAACGTCTTGGTTGAATTCTTCTCTTAGTCGTTTGATGCCTTGCCGGGTTCTCGGGAGCTCGCTCATGCTCGGTCCATAAAACTTAGCAAACTCGCAACGCCTTGGTTGAATTCTTCTCTTAGTCGTTTGATGCCTTGCCAGATTCTCGGGAGCTCGCTCATGCTCGGGATCATTGTCGACGTTGGAGGGTCGATGTCCTCATCATTGTGTTCTCAATATAGTGAATGTAGGAATCATGTCTTCATTCATTACCACTATTCGGAACAGATATGGCGAAGAAGTTTATGCAAATTGTGTGGTCATCAGTGTTCTTTTCATGACTGGAACTTAATGCTTGGATGGTTACTGTCCAAATCATTTTAGGGATCTACAACTCTCAAGCGAATGGCTTTTCAAGCAACCATTTACTTCATCTGGAAAGAAAGGAAATCAAGACTCCATCAAGGCGACAAGGCCCTCATTAACATGCTCATACGGTGCTCAAGCAAATTAATAGTAGCGTGCGAAATACTATTTTGGCCCGATAGAGACGCAAAATGTTCACTAACCTCCTCCAAGAATGGTTTCAAAGAGACTAGTCCATAATTAGATTGGTCATTGTTCCTAGCAAATTTCCTTAGTTGTTTTTTTTTTTTGGCCTAAGCAAATTCTCAAGCAATATTTTGTACCATTCCTATTAATATACAATTTACCAAAAAAAAAAGAAATGTCAAAATTAAAATATTTCAGCTACAACCAATAGATCTTATAATATAAAAATTATCATTAGGTATTACTATATACTAGATCATTACCCGTGTTAAATGCGAGTTGATATATTTTAAAAATTAATTGTAATTAAATTTAAAATTAATTAATTTTAGTATAAATAAATAAAATATACGATACCGAAATATAATTCAAAAATAGTCCAAAAATAACTAACAAAAAATATTTTTTATCGACCAAACTAATTTATATAAATATATGAACATCTTACTTATAATTTATATAAATATATGAACATCTTACTTATATTAATCTAATTATGCGACATTTTGTAAATAATACTAATATTTAAAAATAACTCAATGTATCTAAGAAAAATGTTTTGCCAAATATTTTATTATTGTTTAGTTTCTCAAACCATTAATATTCAGAAATATTATATTTTAATATTAAAATAATTATTGTAGATAGAATTATATAAATAAATAAAATATTTGAAATCCGTAATTAATCAACACCCGATAAAAAAAAATTAAACCCAAATCAAACTAATTTATAAATACATGAACAACACTTTTTTTGTTTATACATAAATGACCACATTCAATATCCGTGAATACCTCAAAATACCTAAATATTTTCCAATTAATTTCATGAAAATTAAATTTTATAAATATTATAGTTTTTCCCACACCACAATAATTGAACCAGGTATTTGTGTGTATCCGAAAGTATCTATATTTCTTTATATATATATATATATATATATATATATACATTTCTATATTTCTTTATATATATATATATATATATATATATATATACATTTGAAACTATTAATCTAGATCCGGTAAGAAAAATTTAAACCCAAACCCAACCACTTTATATAAATATAAGACCAATACTCTTTCGTTTTTATCAGAATAACCAAATTCAACACCTATAAACACCTCAAAATACCTAAATATTTTCCAGAAAAATTTACATTTTATAAATATTACATTTTCTTCCGCACCAGAATAATTGAACCAGATATCCGTGTGCACCCGACAATATCCATATTTTCTTATATACATATATATGAAATTATTAATCTAGACCCGATAAGAAAAAAAATAAAACCCTAATTCAACCAATTTATATAAATACATGACAATACTTTTTTGTTTATCCCCGAATAACCAAATTCAACACTCGTGAATATCTCAAAATACCTTAATATTTTCCAGTTAATTTCATGAAAATTAAATTTTATAAATGTTATAGTTTCTCCCACACCAAATAATTGAGCCAGAAATCCGTGAGCATACAAATATATCAATATTTCCTTATATATATACATTTGAAATTATTAATGTAGACTCGATAAGAAAAAATTTAAACCCAAACCCAACCACTTTATATAAATACAAGAGCAATACTTTTTCGTTTATATCAGAATAACCAAAGTCAACACCTATAAATACCTCAAAATAACTTAATGTTTTCCAGGAAAATTACATTTTATAAATATTAAATTTTCTTCCGCACCAGAATAATTGAACCAAATATCCGTGTGTACCCGACAATATCCATATTTTCTTATATACATATATTTGAAATTATTAATCTAGACCCGGTAAGAAAAAAATAAACTCAAACTCAACCAATTTACATTTTCGTTTATTCCTGAATAACCAAATTCAACACCCGTGAATATTTCAAAAGACCTAAACATTTTCTAGTCAATTTCATGAAAATTGCATTTCATAAATATTACATTTTTTTATTTTTTTTGAGAGACAAATATTACATTTTTCCCCATACCAGAATAATTAAACATATCCGTATGCACACGAAAATATACATATTTCTTTATAACAATATATTTGAAATTAATAAAGACACATGATATAACTATATACCATATATCGTAATAATGTTTAGATCAATAATTCAAAATAAAATATTGTATAGTGGGTGTAATTATGTTAAATAATATTGTATAGTGGGTGTAATTATGTTAAATTTTTAAAATGATAATGAATAATAAAAAATAATTTAGGTTACACTTTTTCCTAATATGATAACAATAATTAATATTTATCTACAATAAATTATTGATAAATAATTAAATTATTCATATATTTATTAACGAAATATAATTCAATTTATATAATTCAATTTATCTACAATAAATTATTGATAAATAATTAAATTATTCATATATTTATTAACGAAATATAATTCAATTTATTCATAAATATTTGAGTTAATTAAATATCTATAATTAGATTAGAATTTCTAAAATCATTAAAAATAAATGATGATCCATACTATTTTAGGATTATAGGACTTAGTTTTTTATTAAAATTACAAAAACTAAATAATAATTAAAATAACTAAAATATTTATTGGAAAAACGTAACCATAGTTATTTTCCAAAATAAATAATCTTCTTATACTATTTGTGAAATACTATTTTTTTTCTTCCTAATTTGTTCTTATGTTTACGGATAGTTTCGTCTTATTTAAGATGAATTAATTTTAAATATTTAATAGATTCATTCCCATACCTATATTTAGAATATTATTTCTACATTTAATAATTAATTTTAAAATAAATTAATTTTAGATATTTAATAGATTAATTCTCATACCTATAAATAATTAATTTTAAAATAAATTAATTTTAGATATTTAATAGATTAATTCTCATACCTATATTTAGACTATTTTTACCATATTTAATAATGAATAATAATAAAAATATTTAAGAATATCAAAAATATATAAAATGTAAAAAAAACCTTAAATAAGTTGTATATTCGAAAATATATTTTTATAATACGTATTTAGAATATATTTGAAAATATATATTTTAAAATTTTTTTCTTCAACATATTTTTAAACTTAAAATGTATTTAATTCTAATTTACACATAAATTTAGAATATTATTACCACATTTGATAATTTGATAATTAGTGCTGAAGAGTATTCAAAAATATATATCAAAAATATTAAAAATTTTAAAAATTAATTTTGTATTCAAAAATCTATATTTTAAAAATTTTAAAAGTATTTAAAATGTATTCAAAAATATATATTTTTAAAATTAAAACTTATTTAATTCTAATACGGTAAATTTTAAAATATTTTATAAAACCAAAAAATTACTTTGGCATAGGAATAAGTATAATTAGTTACAATTCAATGTTTATGATGTTTATCTCTAACCATTGGATTTCTCCCGCTATATTTCGCAGATTGATATTTAATTTAATATTAAATTGAAATTTTTAGATTACATTAATAATTTTTTTAGGTTGGATTATTAATATTTTGAGAACATAAGTCAATGAAATAGTAAAATTAGTAATGCAATAGATTAAAAATAGTATAATGACATCATAGGCCTTATTTATAATTGAAAAAAAAATTATAGCAATTGTAAAGTATAGTTTCATTATAAAAGTCAATAAAAATGGTGTAATAGACCAAATATGTTGTAACTTACAACATATTATATTTTGATATCGAATAAAGATCCATCTTTTAAAATCGATATAATATTTATTTATAAAATATCAAAAACTGATTTTTAGACTTGATATTTGATATCAAAATAAGTATTTGACAATATTATATATAGAGTAACGATTTCTTATTATTATTTTAATATAAAATTTTTAATTTAGTATTAAAATATAAAAGAACCCGCGATATATCGCGGGAGAAAATCTAGTTGTATGTATAATACAAATTTTGAATAACAATAATTTTAATTTCAATAATATTCAAATTTATTTATAAAAAATTCAAATAATTGCTAAAAATAGATTTTATTGAAAATATGCTCCCATCCTAAACATAATTAGTTTAATAAATTTACTGTTCATTACTTTAAATTTATAACTAATTAATAATAAATAAATTACTTAAATACTATTTTTAGTAAATTTGTTAGTTTAACAAACACTTTTTTTTTTGTGATTTAGATTATTAGTAATATTCTAAATTCAGATTTCAGAATATTATTTATTAATTATTTAAATTTGATGGATATAAAATAACTAAAATCTTATTAGAATAATTAAAATCTAATGGTAATTATGTAATATTCTAATAAAACGAAGGTTATTTTCAAAATGTACTTTCCAATTATTATATATGATATGATGTTATGAAAAGGAAATGTCAAAGCTAAATACACTGACAAAGGCATTAAGATTATTATTAATATTCGTTTGACTTATTAACAGATTTGAGTTTAATCAATTGTAATTAGAAAAAGAGAGAAAGAGAGAGTTCGACTTAACGAGCAAATCAGAGTTTCAAACTTTCAAATTTCACTAAAATATTTTTAATGTATATATTTTTAAAATATTTTTAGGACCATTTTTTTTAACTGAATCATTCTTGCATTAAAAAGAGTTTGAGTTACACAGGTCCATTAAATCTAGCCCATTTTGCTAACCCATCTGCTACAGTGTTATGAGATCGGGAGACATGAACAAAAGAACAGAAAGTAAAATTCGAAGCTAAACAAAGGATATCGCTATGAATCCCATAAATTTCCGACAACGGAACGTTTGATTGAAGCGCCTTTACCAAATTAGCGGAGTCTGAGGCGATTGAAATTGAAAGGAGACCAAGATCGGCGGCCTGGAGTAGAGCATGATACATCGCTAATGCCTCGGCGATCAGAGGAGATGCCACCTGAGGGATCGAGATCGAGCCCTTGTCCATGTTCGTAGAATTGCTGGAATTTATCCACCATCCCAAACCAGTCCTAGTCGAGTCAATTGTCCAAGATGCATCGCTAAAGATTGAAGCTTGGATCGGGATCGAAGGTGACTCTAGGATAATCTTCTTTGACTGATTAGTTGTTAGGATCGGTAAGCTTTCTTGTGCCTGAGTCCATTCTTTTACCTGGAACACAGCTAGATTGAAGATTTCCTGAGCTATTGGCTGCTTATTCTCAAATATTTTTTTGTTGCGTGTAGTCCATAAATACCAGCATATCGAAGGAGATAATAGACCAGTACCAATTCCAACAGGAGGTAAGAGGATCTGATTGTTTATTGCTTCCACTCCTTGAGTTATGGTCCTTATATGTTCTAGACAAATAGGATATTTAACTGGTACTAGACTCCATACCTGAGCCGCAACTGGGCAATGAAACAGAAGATGTATTATCGTTTCATCCTCTCCGCAGTGGGGGCAGATAGCTTGAGTAACAATTCCCCGATTTCTTAAGTTTTCACCAATTGGGAGAGCATTCCTTAGTGCTTTCCAAAGGAAGAATTTGCACTTTGGTAGAGTTTTAAGGCTCCAAACTAATTTATTCCAGTTGACAGTAGAGACAGCCTGGGCAGGAAGAGTTTCTGCGGATTGTTTGCTAGAGTGATACCCTGTTTTGGTAATGTACTCTCCTGTTTTTGATCCTGTCCAGATGATCTTATCTTTTGTTCCATGTTTGCTAGGTTTGATCGCCAATATTTGCTCTGCATATTGTGGTAACAAGAGATGGACTTTTTCCTCATCCCATTCCTTGGAGGTTTGGCAAATAAGGTGGGATACTGTTAGGGTCTGTGTCTCTGCTGTAGCCGGTCCTTGAGGCTTCTGTGGCTTTTCAGTAGACAACCAGTCATCATTCCAGATTGAAGTATCCGCACCATTCCCTATGGCTCTTGCTAATTGAGGTTTTAGGAGCTCTTTACCGATGATGATGCCTCTCCATCCGTGGGAACATGAGGTAGGAGCTGTACTCTCCATAAAACTCTTTTTCTTGCAATATTTCCCTATCAGTATCTTTGCCAAAAGGCACTCTGGTTTTGAAATTATTCTCCAGCTTAATTTAGCTAGGAGGGCATCATTGAAGTGTTGTATTTCTCGTGATCCTAATCCACCATCTCGTTTTGACATTGTTAATTTCTCCCAGGATATCCAGCACATTTTTCTTTTTCCCTCAATACTATCCCACCAGAAGCGAGTGAGAGCTGATTGGATCCTTCTGCAGAGAGATTGAGGAATCTTGAAGCATGACATGGTGTAGGTGGGCTGGCAGACAGTACTGCTTTCAGCAAAGTAGTTTTCCCCGCAGGTGATAAATTTTGACGACCAGTTGATAGTTTTCTGTCGAATCTTGTCTATGATGTTGTTGAACAGATCACGTCTTTTTCTGCCAAAAGTCTCCGGTAAACCAAGGTACTTTCCCATTCCTCCCACTGATTGAACTCCCAGTATGTTCTTTACATCCAGTTTTGTCTGTTATGAGGTTTTTGCTGAGAATATAATGGCTGACTTTTGCTTATTTATCATTTGCCCTGAGCAGATTTCATATGTCTTCAAAATATTCAGCAAGGTTCTGCAGCTCTCGGGATCAGATTTTGTAAAAAACATAGTATCATCTGCAAATAACAGATGATTCACACGTGGACTGTCTTTGGAGACCCTCAGACCCATGAGTGACCCATTCTATTGAGCTTTTCTGCAAAGACCGGATAGGAACTCGCTACATAAGATGAAGATGTAAGGAGACAACAGATCTCCCTGCCTCAATCCCCTAAAAGGTATGACTTCTCCTTGTACCGTTCCATTAATTAGGAAAGAATATGATACCGTGGTGATACATTGCATAATCCACCTTATCCAATTCTGGTGAAAACCCATCCGTTCCAAAATACTTTGTATGAAATTCCATTCCACTCTATCATACGCCTTACTCATGTCCGTTTTTATTGCCATGAAGCATCTCTTTTTGGCTCCTGAATTCTTTAAATAGTGTAGGGCTTCATGGGTTATTAGAACATTGTCGGAGATTGCCCGTTTAGGCACAAATGCAGACTGATTTTCTGAGATAATACCCTCTAAAACTGGTTGCAATCCATTACAATTGCATATTTATAAAACTACAGGTGTATTCAAAATTTCAAAAGAAAATTTAGGCCCAATAATTGTTGTTGTTTTGATGAAATTGCAAAGGGAATTCTCAAATTCAAAGGTTTTGATGAAATTGCAAAGGGAATTCTCAAATTCAAAGATATCACTCTTCTTTGAT
>CM071720.1:18623746-18633856 GCA_036630335.1 Physaria fendleri | reverse complement strand
AGTGATTCCACTTCGAGGGTCTCTCTAAATGAGTTGAGTATCCAGAAAAATTTTCTCCCGAATTTTTAGACGTGTTTTTCACAACCATCTGTCCCGATTTGTGCTCAGGGGTCATCTCGGCTTGCTTCATCTGAATCTTGTAGAGACGGTTCTTCTTTCTCAACTCATAAGTTATGGCACAACTCACCATCTCCTTATATAATAAAGGCTACACACACAAAATTTCCATATTCCAATATTTCTATTTCCTATTCTTCTCTTCTATAAGAATAAGAAATCTCTAATTTCCTTTTATTCTATTTCCTATTCTTCTCTTCTCTAAGAATAGGAAATCTCTAATTTCCATTTCTCGAATTAAGTTAACTTGAAGCTTACTCCAACAAATACTACATGCTAAACATCTATATACTTGTGTACTACATTACTACTAGAAACTAAGATTTGGACAACCTTTAAAATATAAAAACTATAGTTCATTATGATAAACTCTTAGTAGTAATAAATCGAAGAACCAACTTTTCAGATTTTGCGTATGGAGTGGATATATGGGCCATGGCGTGTTGTCTTGATATAATTGTTGTATCACACCCCCCGCATCATGTGGTTGTTAATCAATACCATACGTACGCTTTAATTCAGTTTGGTAAATTATTGGCGCAACATATAAAAGGCATTGGTGCCCATGTATTTGATATGGTTTGGTTACTTTGGTTCAAAATAATTTGTGGTTAAGTTTAACACGATAAATTAATTAAATCAGAGTAGCAATTGCTTTCTTAGGTATATGTCGGTACAGTGACCGTCCCTATGCCTAAATTTAAAAATTCGATGTTCTAATTAGGAGTACGTGTACATGAAACGTCTCAATTTATTATGTGGCACAACTTCTTAAATCTTTCAACCTACCACGATTCATAAAATTTTATTAAATCTATGCAAAAACTGAAATTGTGCTTTCTCAGTGTGACCATCTGTTTAAATCCTGTTTAGATATTGTGTAAAGCTTTTGCCCGACAATCATACAAGCCAAAAAAAAACGACATCACATTCAATATAATTTCATACTTTTTAATTATTTCAATACCTCGACTTCAAAAATAAAATATGATTTACTGCATATTTAAAGGATCAAATGGAAGATATTATTGCATTGTGTGGAAGGACATTTAATTGGCGGCAACAACCCAAGGTGGAGGGGAAAAAAAAAAATATTAATTCAAGGAAAAATGCATTAAAATGAGAAAAAATTGACGGGGCTTTCCGAGAATCGAACTCGGGACCTCTCGCACCCAAAGCGAGAATCATACCACTAGACCAAACGCCCTTCGTAAACAGTTTTATATTATTTTCTGTATAACGCTATTATAAAGACATAAAAAATATTTTTTTTGCCTAGGGCATCCAAAAAAATTGGAGCGGCCCTGGTTCTCAGTGTGACCATCTGTTAAAATCCTGTTTAGATATGTTGTAAAGCTTTTGTCCTTAATCAAACAAGCCACAAAACGACGTCACATACCTATAATTTCATTTTTTTAATTATTTCAATACCCCGACTTCAATAAATTATAAAATATGATTTACTGCATATTTAAAGGATCAAATAATCCACATAATGGAAGATATTATTGCATAGTGTGCAAGGACATTTAATTGGCCTCAACAACACAAGGTGGAGGGGAAAAAAAATTAATTCAAGGAAAAATGCATTAAAATGAAAAAATTTTGAAGGGGCGTTCCGAGAATCGAACTCAGGACCTCTCGCACCCAAAGCGAGAATCATACCACTAGACCAAACGCCCTCTTGCCGAATTGTTAGAAATTCAAGATTTATTTCCACAATTAGATCTCTATCAAACTGATTTTAGTACGAGAAAGCTCTTTCGCCGTCTTCTCCAATTTTTCCGAAACATAATGTTGCACAAATCAATATCCGACGGCGTCCTTCCCAACGGCCGAGGGGAAAAAAAATTAATTCAAGGAAAAATGCATTAAAATGAAAAAATTTTGAAGGGGCGTTCCGAGAATCGAACTCAGGACCTCTCGCACCCAAAGCGAGAATCATACCACTAGACCAAACGCCCTCTTGCCGAATTGTTAGAAATTCAAGATTTATTTCCACAATTAGATCTCTATCAAACTGATTTTAGTACGAGAAAGCTCTTTCGCCGTCTTCTCCAATTTTTCCGAAACATAATGTTGCACAAATCAATATCCGACGGCGTCCTTCCCAACGGCCTAGTGAGCCATGGTGACTCCAAGACTCGGCGCGTCTACGAATTAGCTCGATCGCTTCATCCCAGTGCTGTGAAAGCTCTTTTATCTCTCGGGGTGCGTTTTGTTATCTCTTATTATGACGTTCTTACGGTTTTTATGTATCTGACATATTCTCCGACTCTATTAGGTATGCGAGAGATGTATCTTCCGATTGGTATCCGTCGAGGCATTCGATTCCGACATGTCCTCAGTCTCCACTTCAACTTTACGTAACTGGCTAGAATCCGGTGATGATGAAACTGGTCTGTCGGAATCTTGTTGTTCCAGAATCTGCATTGTTTGTTTAGGTATACTGCAATTCGTTTATTCCGATGCTAAAAAAAGGACGGTGAAAACGGATAGTAGTAGTGATTACGTTGCTAGGATAACGGACTTGGTGAAGCAGGATGGGCATGAGTTCGATAGCTTTGGTCTTGAAGTCTCTGTGCCATCAATTATTATTGAGAATGAACGTACTGTCTTGTAAGATTCACTTGCATTCATGTTTTGAGCATATTGAATCCTGATCCTGTCTTATACATTGTACCTCTAAAGTGTTTTTCTCTTCTGCTTCTGATCCTGTCTTATACATTGTACCTCTAAAGTGTTTTTCTCTTCTGCTTTTTAGCAGTTTTGTTTTGAGTCTGCTCTGATTTTGATGTTTGTAACTGTCTAGGTCATACCTTACAGGAAAGTATAGCAATGAATGTTGGCTTCAGGGAGAAAAAATATCTGTCAAGGATGCCTTGAAAGTGCTACTTTTGGATCCACTGAAAGCATCGTTGGTGAGTCTGTAATCTGTGTGAATGTGTTTCTGTTTTGGAATTTGTATGATGTGTTTCTGTTTTGGAATTTGTATGAGTTGCTTAGGTTTCACCTATGCTTCTGTTGCTTAGGAATAATATATTATACAACTGGATGTTATAACCTGCAAAATCAATATCTAGAGAGGTTAAGGTCTGTGCATTTCTTCTATGTTTTGACTTTTGCAGGGCGTTAAATCAGAATCAAGCTCTTTTCACATCCGTTTGACATACTCTATGACATCAGATGAGGTTCAGGGTGCTTCTGAAACAAAGCATGAAAGTAAGAGGAGGAAAGCTGGTATGTCGAGTTTCTACTATTACTTGGTAGTCAGTTAAATATTTTTACGTGAAGACCTCATAATTTCATATATCATTTCTGATGACTGACTTATGGTGAATACATGATAACTTTAAAATTTGAAATATCACGCTTAGTTGTGATGCTTAAGAAGTTTATTGATGTTAAAGTTGACCTTCATGTACAAAATTCATCTAGTTTTACACTGAATAGTTAATACCCAATCATCTTCGTCTTATGTTGATTTTTATGGAGTTTGTTTATGCAGACGCAGGAAATGGGTCAAACTGTGTTTCAGAGAATCCATTTGAAAAGGTATTTGTTTGCATGTTTAACTCATAGATTTATATTAGAGTAGAAGTTTCATTTTTCCCCTGTTGTCATTGTTTGGCTAACAAGAACTCATGTTTTCTACGTTTTATATATATTCTAGGTGTATGAACCATGCATCTTGTCAGTTCTTTGCAACAAGGTGCCTATCTTTTTTAGTGGGAGATACTTTAAAGTAAGTCACTGTTTTTATTTTTAGTGTAGTGTAACCTTAAGTTGTGTGTAAATTAAAGTCTGGTTACAAGTGGATTCAAAGATGACAAGCCTACGTTATTGAGGATCTATTCCGATTGATGGTTTGATCTTTTCCTTGCAGTACTCCAGAAATGTTAGTCAATCACGATGGATTATTGACGATGAAAGAATGGGCGAAGCGTCTGTTGAGGTAATAGTTTCTTAGTGGTCATCTGCACTTGTTTATATCACACTTGTTTATATCATTCCTAAAGATAACCGTGACTTCAATAGGGTTTTTGTATATGTTTTTTCAGGAGATACTTGGTGGAAGCATTCTTCCAGCATGCCTTGGGGATTCATACAAGTTCCATGCTGCTGGCAGAGAAGATATTGATGTGAGAAAATCACCCTTTTCGGACATTATATATGATATTCAACAAATTATGCTTATAAAATAAACGAGCTCTATTCAGGTAAGGATGTTGGGTTCAGGTAGACCTTTCATAGTTGAGGTTCAGAATTCCCGCCAGTGCCCATCTGAGCAATCATTGAAGGAAATTGAAGAAAAGATAAACAACTCAGAGAAAAAACTAGTAAGATCTAATTTATTGAATACATATGTTGACTCAATCGAATATGTGTCTTTTTGCAAACTAAGAAGCAGTATTTTGGCTACAGGTCGGAGTAAAAGGCCTTAAATGTATTGGAAGTCACTGTTGGGAAATGATGCGGGAAGGAGAAGCAGAAAAGCAGGTAAACATTGTTAAATCCTTTTGAAATATTTTAACCTGAATTATTCAGTTATAAATGATAATGAACTCTTTTTAAACCAACTACTCCAATATGTTTTTATGTACTGCAGAAGCAATATGCTGCACTTGTGTGGGTTTCTCGTCCACTTGAAGAAGAAGACATCAACTCAATTTCGTCCCTGAAAGAATTGGTGAGTCATTTCTCTAATGAGTGTAAAGAATACGTAAAATCCATTGTCCATCCTCAGACCTGTTTTTGTTTCTAATACAAAATGACTTTCTGCTTATATATTATTTATTTTACTGCAGAAAATCTTGCAGAAGACACCAGTAAGAGTGCTTCACCGAAGAAGTCCATTAGACCGTGAAAAGATTATTCACTGGTTAGTGACAATCTATAGTGAATTTCAGAATTTAGTTCTTCTGTTTAGTAATAATCAGCTTTGTGGTTCCAATACTCAGGATGAAAGTCGAAAAGATAAAAGGCCACTCTCACTACTTCAGCTTTGTGGTTCCAATACTCAGGATGAAAGTCGAAAAGATAAAAGGCCACTCTCACTACTTTCTATTGCATCTATGCACTCAGGTTGCAACATCTTCTGACTCACCTCATCACAGTTATCATCAATTTTAAAAGATGGGCAAATTAACTTTTTCAATAATGCAGGCTGGAACATACATCAAAGAATTTGTTCATGGAGATCTTGGTCTGGTCAAATTAACTTTTTCAATAATGCAGGCTGGAACATACATCAAAGAATTTGTTCATGGAGATCTTGGTCGTACCACTCCCAGGTATAATAAAAGGCCCTTCAATAAGTAGTTTCGTGTTTAAGGAGAATGGTTTCATGAATAAACATTTAAGCATATCCGTAAGATCGCATTTTAATCAGAGTGTTTATTTCGTTTTGGTTGCAGCATGGGAACAATTTTAGGTTGCAGGGCTGAGATCATACAACTTGATGTGACTGATGTGAAAATGGGCGATTCTTGAAGTGCCAAGTTTTTTTTTTTTTGTCAATGACCTCATATTCTTCCTTATTTTAATTTTTATTCTGTGGAAATTCAAATATTTTATAATTTAATAAATAAACTTTAGGCTTAGTAAGCCGGTTTTATTCTGTGGAAATTCAAATATTTTATAATTTAATAAATAAACTTTAGGCTTAGTAAGCCGGTTCCATCTTACCCAAGCTATAGGCTTCTTAGTTTTTTTGGAATGCCACCAAAAAGATCTTATTTTTTGCTCCATTTTATCAATGAATTTTTGTGGGATAAGGACGCATTGCATATCATATGTGGGGAGAGCTTGCATAATTGACTTAATAATTCCTCTGGCAACCCAAGGTAAAATCCCATAGACTTTTGAAGTGGGATCTGTAAGACTGATGATATGTCATTTCTTATCTGCTCACTCACACGACTGCCAAATGTGATTGTTGATTTGGTGAAGTTGACGGCTTGTCCCGATATCTCTGCATAGCTCTGTAGGATATGTTTGATTTCTCTTGACGGCTTGTCCCGATATCTCTGCATAGCTCTGTAGGATATGTTTGATTTCTCCTGCCTCTTGAGGTGTTGCTTGGCAAAAAAGAAGGGAATCATCAGCGAAAAGTAAATGGGAGATAGGTGGAGCTGATCGAGCAGCCTTGAATCCTGTGATTTTCCCATCTTCCTCCGCTCTTCTAATGATGTGCGAGAAGTCTTCAGCACATAAGATATAAAGGTAAGGCGACAAGGGGTCACCTTGTCTGATGCCACAGCGCGGTGATATTCTATTAGATGGCCTCCCATTTATGAGAACGGAGTAAGTGACAGTAGAAACACACTCCATAATCCAAGCTGTCCATTTGTTTGCAAAACCCAATTTGTATAAGAGATACTCCAGAAATTTCCAGCTCACCTTGTCAAACGCTTTAGCTATGTCTAGCTTAAGTGCCATGGAGGGGTTCTTCCTCTTTCTTGTTTTGAGTGAGTGCATCAATTCATGAGCAACCAGGATATTGTCCGTAATGGCCCGACCTTTCAGAAATGCAGATTGGTTTGGGGATACAATGGTGGGTAGTACCTCTTTGAGTCTGTTGGCTAATACCTTCGAGATGATTCTGTACAGTACGTTACACAAACTTATAGGTCTGAAATGAGCTGGTAGAGTTGGTGGGTAGAGCTTGGGAATCAGGCAGATGAAGGTATGATTTAACTCCTCATCCAATTTTCCAGTATCTAAGAAAGTTTGTACGTATCTAACCACTTTAGGGCCAATTGTATCCCATAGTTTTTGGAAGAAACCTGGTGTGAACCCATCAGGCCCCAGACTTTTGTCGGGATGCATCTGAAACACAGCTGTCTTCACCTCTTGGACTGAAACATCTCGGGTGAGCTTTGAGTTCATGTCTTCAGATACCATCGTATTCAAACTTGGTAATGGGTCCTAAATAGAAGCACAATTATTTGAGAAGATACTTCTAAAGTGTGTCTCAATGACGGTCTGGATGGCTTCAGGGTCAGTATGATGGGACCCATGAGCATCCTTAATCACTAGGATTCTGTTAGAGACACGCCTCTGGTTCACTTTGGCTTGAAAGAACTTTGTGTTCTTGTCCCCTTGTTTTAACCAAATGGCTCTCCTCCTATTCCTCCAATACTCCTCTTCCATCTTTGTGAATTGCACTAGAGCCTCTTTAGTTTTAAGAATGGCATTCTTGTTCCATATTGGCTCTGAGTAAAGGCGCCTTAGATTCTGTTGGAGTGATTCAATCCACTTGGATGCATTCGGGATAATTGATGGACGCCATTCTTCAATTTTCTGCTAAATGTGAGAGAGGCTTTTTTGAAAATTAGAGCACGAATCTTGCCTGTCCATTTGATCCCATGTTTCCTTGAAGAAAGTGTTAAAACGTGCCATCTTAGTCCAAGTGTTGTTGAAGTAGAATCTCTTTGAGCTCCTGTGATTATCTCTCTCAGTGTTGACCAGGATTGGCTTGTGGTCCGATCCGATCCACTCCAGATGCGTGACTAAGGCATAAGGTTGCATATGGTGCCAAGGTGGATTACCATAAGCTTTATCAAGGTGTGATCTTACATGGTGGTTATATCTCTTCCCGTGCCACGTAAACTTGCTGCCTTTGTATGTTACTTGTGTGAGTGAGAAAGCCTTGAGTAGGTCATTGAAGTTTCTACAGCTCTGCTTGGATCTCAGAGGTCCTCCAGACTTATGAGAGGGATCAGCAACATCGTTAAAATCACCTAAAAACAGAACAGGCTTCTGCTGGAAAGTTACTAATCCGGCTTGAGTAGTTAGGTGTTTCCATAAGGATTGTCTCTGTCCATAACTTGGGGGCCATAAATGTAAACAAGAACAAAAGAGTAGGACTCAACATACAGCTCCATTACATTATTATTAAGACTTGAAGGAGATAACATAGCGATAGACACAATTTTTTTCCAAGCTACACAAAGACCACCACTAGTACCATCAGCTGGTATTATTAGACTCATTTCATACTCTAAAGACTCAACTAGACCCTGGACCAACTCGTCCTTATTCTTTGTTTCAACAAGACAAAGTACCTCCGGCTCTGGACCAACTCGTCCTTATTCTTTGTTTCAACAAGACAAAGTACCTCCGGCTTATGCTTGCGGTAGAGACCCCGCAGATATGGAATTGTCAGGGGATTCCGGAGTCCCTGCCAATTAACATTGGAATAATCTCCTATATCGTCAATAGACCACATACTATATTTACAAATATTTACAAATATGTCTATGATTTAATTATTAGAATAATTAAATGTCTATGATTTCACGAACTATATTTACAAATATGTCTATGATTTAATTATTAGAATAATTATAAAATATATCATTAAAAATATTAATTTATTAATTTTAAACAAGTTAAGACGTTAAATAAGTTTAAGGTTTAGAAAAAAATAATTATTAAATTTCTCCCTCTGTTTGGAACAGGGAGTAATTATTTACGAAAAATTAATATATATTTATTTAACAAACACTTAAATTTTTTACATATTCAATCCCCTGTATATTCTTTGAAAAGCAAAATAGCTGATGTGAGGTCATCAGAATCACTCTAAGGAATTATTTTTACAAATATGTCATTATGATTTGATTATTAGAATAATTATAAATTATATCATTACAAATATTTTTTTATTAATTTTAAACTAATTAAAATATCAATAATTTTAAGTTTTATAAAAATATTTTTCTAATAAAATTTAGTTAATTACGAAATTTTAAAAATAAACTAGAATTTTTAAGAAAAAATTAGTTAATTCGCTAGATATTTAAGAAATTTTAAATTAATACATATATATTTAACAAACACCTAAAAAACTTTAGGTATTCTCAATCCACTATATATTACTCCACCATGTTCACACCTATTAAGAAAAAAAAATAATGATTCTTATTTTTCTACTTTTTACTCAAATTACTAGAAAACTCACATTTTCCAAAAAAAATGAATGATCTATAAATTATAACACGACTCATTCGCCCCCGGTCAAGTCCCGCTCTATCTTCTGCTATATTACCAGCTCAATGCGAGCGCAAATCTAAACAATATCTCGTCATTATTCACGGTTCTTGGAGTTCTTTAGATAATTTATCGTACATTTTCTGTGAAAATTTTAATCTGAATTTATTCGCGGTCATATGCTTCTCTATTTCATTGCTCAGATTCTTTTTTGGACCTTAACGTCAATTAATAAAAATGTATTAAATAATAACAAAAATCAAATAACATGGAACAATTAAAAAATGCTAGAAAATCAATTAAATTGAAATTAAAATACTAGTATTTGATAAACAAAATAGATGATGTAGCCACTACAATCACTCTCACATTTCCATATATGCCATTATAATTTAATTATTAAATTAACTCTAAATTATATTACTAAAAATATTTTCTTTTTTTTTATTAATTTTAAACTAATTAAAACGATCAGTAATTTTAAATTTTATTACCTAGTGATTAGTTCAAATATAAGGGAATATCCATCGGCATCTCTTACAAAATTTCTTATAACAAATTTAATAATTAAAAAAAAAATTTTATTACCTAGTGATTAGTTCAAATATAAGGGAATATCCATCGGCATCTCTTACAAAATTTCTTATAACAAATTTAATAATTAAAAAAAGAAAAGAGAGAAAGTGGGAGATCTATTCCCAAATTGAAGATTTAAGAACTTGGCTAGATCTTGGGTTCTCCACATATCATTTTGTAACAGGTTCAAAAATTTTAATAAATATTTGATTTAAATAAATAAAAACTTATTATAATAATTTTTTTTTTTCGTTTTAGAAAGGGCTTATTCCTCAAATCTCCTTATTTTTCCCTTTTAATTCCACTATCTCCCTCCCTCTTCTCTTATATCCTTCACCCATTAAATTTGATAAAAAAAAAAATAAAAGTGGGTCCCACACCCCTCTCAAAAACTCGAAAATTCAAAAAAAAAAAAAAAAA
>CM071720.1:18445624-18523712 GCA_036630335.1 Physaria fendleri | reverse complement strand
ATGTTGTTTATAAGAATAGCTCCTACTTTATAGCCTGTGTTACCATATTCATTTCAGTGTTGTGGCGAGAGAGGATAATAAGTTATTGTCTGTATTATTTCCAGATGGGCTCTGGTAATTCCGCCCGCGCGTAGCGCGGGAATACTCCTAGTAATGTATATATAGATGAAAGATTTTCACCCATTTATTATTTCTTCAAAAGAATTTGTGTATTAATATTAACCGTTTTTATTTTTTTGGTCAACATAATAGATATGTTTCTTTTTTGTTTTACTTCTTTTTAAGAATATTTCCTTATTTTCAGAATATTGATATCTTTCTTTTTATTTGGCAGGATTTAATTGATATCGTTCTTTATTTTCCAATTTTATTAGTAATAGATGTAGATATTTTGGTTTGATTATGGTTTATTTTATGTGTCTTGGTGTAAAAAATGTATTTTAGTACAACCCCATGACTATTCATTTATAGAGATTTTCTCGATATATTATTGAACTTTGCCTTAAAATTAACAGTCTCCTCTTGCCAGCAAAAACATTATTGGGTGTAGACATTGGAAAACATTTGTGAGTTTAAACCATTACAAAGAAAATGAGACAAAAGACTCATATATAGATCATAAAAGAGCTTCAAATCAGAAAGTTGGAATTAGATTTTTGTTTAGGCTGAAACAACGGCTTGTTGTTTTGATGGTTCATCATTTTCTTGCAAGCTTTCATAGTATTTGACAAGAACATTCCATCCACTTGGACACATAAACCCATCTGGTGGATTCTCTCCTGTTCTTGCATACGTCCTCATCTGTAAGAACACAACAAAATCAGATGTAATCACAATCACGCAAAATCTTAAGAATCTCAAGACTCTTACCTTTGTTCCAGAAATGAAAAGAAACTCCTTTGCGCGAGAAGGATCGAAAAACGCCATTTTCTTCTCTACTGTATCGTAAGCTGCAACCTGAAAGATACAGATCAACAGACAAAGAACACAAGATTAAGACTCCAAGCTTCTCATATCCATTTTTGATGTAATGATCAGAAAAAAATAGTTTGTGGTACCCTAAAAGGAAGAATATTAAGTTTCTCAAGTCCAGGGGCCATGCTTAAGACTTTCTTTCCATGATCAGGATCATATAGATCTCTCTTCTCAGTAGGATGGCCCATTCCTGCAGGATCTCGACCTACAATGTAGAAATTTGCACCAGCGTTAATCCTAGCCTTGGCGTGCCATTGAACTTCGGTTGGACCAGCATAGTGCATCGGTGATGGAAATATTGAGACAATAGTTGTCTCCGGGTCAAGAACTCCATCTTCAAGAACCTACACTTCCATAACAAATCTCTATCGGTAAGAAAAATGATTTATAAGGAAAAGTCGAGTAAGACAACCGAATATTCACCTTGCTATGTTGTTCCATTCGAACATCAAGAGGAACATCATCAGCTTTAGTGAAACCTCCTAAAGGATGAAGCAAGAGAATAGGATTCTTGTAACCCATTTCCAAAAGCTTTTTTCGCGTATCATTCATCAACAGAGCATGACCATTATGCACAGGGTTCCTTAACTGAAATGCAAAAACAGCATCTGCGTGACGATTATCGAATTCTTTCCTAAGCTGTTTAGGAGAGAGCCTATAGTGATCAAGCCCATCATTATACTTAATTGGCTTAAGAACTTCTAAATCACCACCAATCAGCCAGTTTCCAGATGGAGTAATGTATTCTTCAACATAAGGTAATCCTGGAGAAGTAGTTCCCCAAGTCCTAGCTATCCTTTCTTCCTTGTTGTGTTTGTATATCTCTACACTGCAAATTACAACCAAAGATTCGTAAAAAAAAATAGTTCTTCCATAAATCAACAAAGCCAGTAAATTTCATATACAAAAGAAGCAAGATTAAAGTTGATAACAAGCAAGATTGAAGTTGATAAAAATGTCCCATTATTGAAAATTCAATGCTTCCATAGCTATCAAAGAAGCTTTTTCTAATATACTAAAAGACACAATAAGAGGCCACAAACAAAGTTCTTATTTAAGAATCAACAGACAAGCTTCTAATACACTGCAAAGTACAAGCAAAGATTCATGAAAACAGACATCCACAAATCAATAAAGTCAGCAAATTTGAAATTTCAAATCAATAACAAGCAAGATTGATGTTGATAAATGTCACATTGTTTGATTCAATGCTTCCATAGCTATCAAAGAGCTTTTACTAGTATACTAAAAGGCACGATTCGATGCCACAAACAAAGTAATAATTTGATCTTCAATCAGAAAAATCAATCAATTTGATAATACCTTCTGAGAGAACCAATGATATCTCCTTGAGGGCAAACAAGAGCAACATTCTGAGAAGAACCAATCTGTTCCTTAGTTTCATCATCAATAGCAAGAACAATAGGAAGTGACATATTGACAAAACTCCCATCTTTTAACCTAATAGAATTAAAATGCAAACTTTGAAGATACTCATCTTCTCTCATGAACCCTTTTAAAGGACTAGCCCACCCTTCACTAATCACATGTACCCACTCCAAATCAATCTTCGTAAGCTTCACTTTCGGCATCTTCTCCGATTCCATTTTCTTAGCCCCAATTTCAGATTCCGGTACAATCAATTCCACTAATTCACCACCGTCTGGGTCAATCAAAGAGCTCTTAACAGTCATCGAAGAAACAGATTGCATTATTGGGTTACGTTTATACACCAAATTAACAAAAGGGTTTTGATTAAAAGAAGAAATAAACGAGATTTGATTGGTAAAAGAGGAAGCTTTTGAACGTTTAGGTATAATGAGAGTGAGGTAAGAAGATGAAGATCCGATCAAAAGAGACATAGATCTTGGTTAAGATAAGTAAGCGAGATAAGTGGAGAGTAGAGAGTGAACAGTGAAGCTGTGACTTGGTCGAACATCTTTTAGGAAGATCAAGAAGAAGAAGACGAAGAATGTTTCAAAGAGATCCACACGTTATGCCACTTTTAGCTCTTTGCTTTGGAATTTTTAGTTTGTGGATGCTATTCTTGCTTTAGTGTGATATGTCTCTTTCACCTTTCGGCTTATTCAGGCCCACTAAGGGCCCAATTTAGGCCCATTAAGGGCCCAATATGAAGCGCGTATGATTTTTAAATACATCGTCTCCATCAAAAGAACCATTTTTTTTTTCGCAACGGTCAAAAATCTCTCCCACTCTTCTCTAACTCTTTCTCTCTGTCTTTTACAACTTTATCTGATTCTTTAATTTGGAATTTGGACTTGTGGCTTTACGAAATGGGTGTAGAATCGGTGTCTTCAGATTCTTCAGATAGGAAAAACTGGGATAAGATTTTCAAGAGTTTGGTGAAGATGATACAGATGAAACAAGACCAGCTCGAATCGCTTCTCAAAGAGAGGAAGATTATTGAAAGTTCTATGAAGACTAAACAAGAAAATTGGCTCTCTGATGTTCAATATTACGAGGATCAGATCTCTCTGGTAATGGCTCCCCCTTTCTGATTCATTTTTGGGATAAAGTTAGGGTTTTTAGGGTTTTCTCAATTTCAGCGTTAATTTATGGGATTCGCAATAAATATTAGCTTAAAGGTGTTTGCTTTTTTTTTTTGGTTGTTCAGATGAAGAAAGAAATTGAAACTTTAAAGATGATGCAGTTGATTGAGACCTCTAAATACAATCTCTTGTGTGGATTGAAGGAAAGTGATCGATCTCTTTGCAATTTGAAATTAGGTAAGTGACTATTTGGGGATAAAAGCATTCAAGTTCGTTCCTTTTGCTTTCTACATAAAGTTTTTTCTACTTTGTTTCATGAAATGTGGAATTGCAGAAGAGACCCTGGACGAGTTAACTGACTTTAAAGCTTGGTTTGATTTCCTTACTCTTAATACAAATGTGAGTAACAAAAATTGAATTTTGTAAGCTCTTGTTCTGTTTTGTTTTGTTTTAGCAACTCATATGATGAAATGTGCAGATGCAGAATGAAAGTGGCAACTCAGAAGGTTCAGAAATCAAATCACTGGAAGCAAAAATCCGAAAACCAGAAATCAAATCACTGGAAGCAAAAATCCGAAAACTGAAACTCGAGTATGAGAAGCTTGCTTCTGAGAAGAATTGTGAGGTGTCTGGTCTTTTACGAGAAAACGGGTTTGCGTGGAAACAGTATAATACCATCGAAAATGGATTCGCTGATAAGCTAAGAAAGAAAGCTGATGAACTTGCTCAAGCTAAAACGAAAATTTCGAGTCTTATATCTTATCAAGAGCAGCTTCAGTCATCTAATGATGAGAAGGATGAGACTATCTCAAGGTTAAAGGCTAAGGTCGCTGAAATGGAAGCGAATTCTACTAAGAAAGATGAAGAAATCTCAAAACTCTCACGGGAACTAGAGTCTTTAAAGAAGTCTCGTGGTCTTACTCCGATTTTAACTAGATGCACAAAGCTTGAAAAGAGTAGTAATGGTAATACTGTGGGATCTCATACATCTACTAATAAAGAGAAGTCTTCTGCATCAACACAAAATGAAAAGGTACTTATAAATTTAACTTCAATCATCTGGAGCAGAAACATGTTGATTTACTTTTTGAATGTTTTGATCAGGAAGGCAAAATCTCCAAGAGAAAAAGAGTGAACCAGACACCAGTATCAGTCTCTACAGTCCCAAAGCTATTCACTTCAGGTTTTAGAGTTCCCAAGTTGAAGTCTCCTTCTGGAGCTTTATAGAATTATCTTCCATTAGAATCATTAGATAACTTAGGTTAGAGAAGTTTTCTTGTAAACTATATGTGTTTAGGATCAGAGCAATCCCCTGATGTATTCACCACACCCTTTAGCTTAAGGTTCTTGAGACTTTCCACTTTACCCCAACATTTATTTAGTTAGAGCTACTGTATTTTCTTCTTCTTTATTGTTAGTTTATGAAGCTGTAACAAGACAAGGAAGCAGCAACGCTATGATTTCAAGCGGCTTTGAAGAAGAGTTTTTAGGATTGGATTTTGTTTGTGGGTGAGACTGTTTTAATGTTTGGATTTGATAATACGAATGGAACGAATGGATCATATGTTTTCTTCTTCTTGTCTATGTATTATTCAAAGATCCACTGATAACAGCAACACAAAAACCTTATATCTCCAAGATATGCAACTCAATTAAATGAATCTGCAGAATCAGTAGTCAGATTCTATGCTAACTAAAAGCAAAGCATCAACATTCGAGAAGCAAAGAGCACAGTGCAGCCCAATATAAAAGGTAAAATGAAAGAAAACAAATAAAAAATTGTCAGAAGTGGGATTTGAACCCACGCCCTCTTTCGAAGACCAGAACTTGAGTCTGGCGCCTTAGAGAACCCACGCCCTCTTTCGAAGACCAGAACTTGAGTCTGGCGCCTTAGACCACTCGGCCATCCTGACATTTTGATGTAAATGCTTTACCAACATTTATGGACCATTGTACTATGTTCCAAATAAATGTTTATCTCGGAGATCGAGGAGATTAAGTAACACCGCTTTCAGATCTATAGCTCCAAAACTCAAACTGTTTCGTTGACCAGAAGCAACACCAAGAGACAAAAAAAACATGGAGGAAGCGGCGCATCCGTACATTCCGAGAGATCTGAAGCTCCCTGGATATGTACCAATCTCCATGTCTATGTCCTCTATCGTCTCTATCTACCTCGCTGCTTCCCTCTTTGTCGTTTCCCTCGTCTGGCTTCTCTTCGGTAATAACTCTCATCCCCCTTTGATTCTTTGTTTTTGATTCTTATAAACCAGATCATCGATTTAAGTTGAATTTGAACAGATTAGTAGTACTAGAGTGGACTTATTCAGCTTAATTTTGACCTTGATTTGAGAATTGCAGGGAGGAATAAAGCTAAAGTTGACAAATTGTTAATGTGTTGGTGGGCATTCACTGGTCTTACTCACATGATTCTCGAGGGCTATTTCGTTTTCTCTCCTGAGTTTTTCAAAGACAAGACTTCTTTTTATCTTGCTGAAGTCTGTAAGTTTTGTCCTTTTAAGTGTTATTGATGTCCAATTATACAATTTGTAAGCATAAAGTTTGAATCTTTGGCCAATCATACAATTTGTAAGCATAAAGTTCGAATCTTTGGGCAATTTTACATTTTGTTAACAGAAAGTTTGAATCTTTAACAGGGAAAGAATATAGTAAAGGTGATTCAAGATACGTAGGTAGAGATTCTGCTGTTATAGCTGTTGAAGGGATTACTGCTGTTCTCGAAGGCCCTGCTTGTCTTCTAGCTATGTAAGTGAACAACATCTTCACCATTCAATTTCAGTTTTGTATGAAGTGAACTTTAAAGAATCTGAATGTGTTGTTGTTGTTGATTATCAGCTATGCTATTGCTAAGGGAAAGTCGTATAGCTACGTACTTCAGCTTGCGATTTCGCTTGGTCAGCTCTATGGATGTTTGGTTTATTTCATTACTGCTATCTTAGAAGGAGACAACTTTGCGACGAACTCTTTCTACTATTACTCTTACTACATTGGAGCTAATTGTTGGTGGGTTTTGATACCTTTACTTATCTCTTTCCGTTGCTGGAAGAAGATTTGTGCTGCTGTTGGAAACACCAACAACAATGGAGAGATAAAGATGAAGAAGAAACAACGTTGAAGCAAGATCAAAAAGTCTCTTCTTTTTTCACTTAGCAATGAACTTTGAGTCTCCTTTTGCGGATTTTGAAAACGATTTTTCATTTGAATTTGTAACTTTTGCTATCTTGGTTCTTTATATCAATGAATAAGTGATACAAGATCACTTATTTTGAAGATGATATATCCATTTTAAATTTGATTTTAGCACTTTTATCAAGTGTTTTCTTGATCTATATCATGTTAGCACTTGACCAAGACTTGCCATGTCCTGCCAAATACAATTTTATCTCTTGCTTTTTTCTTACTTTATCTGGCTTAACTCTCTTGCTTCTTTCTTACTTTATTGGGCTTAACAGTGTACAAGAACCCAATTACATTTTTCAAACGAAACCTTGATTTTGTGATTTGAAAGTCTTGTCCTGTCTGGATCTTAAGTCACGACAGATATCAAAGAGAGTATAGTTCCAAGTGGAAACTAAATACCAAATACAAGGAAACTCTCAAAAAATGTGATAGTACAAGTCTTCAGACACAAGCAACTTCAACAAAGCCCACATAAATCTCATGTCCTATCTCTATATAAAACATACTTACACACATGTTGACATGACAGTAACAAACACAACCAAAAACTGTCTTTCACTACTTCTAGTAGTAAAACCATGAAGAGACCTTCCTTGGTCGATTCATGTTCGCATTCAACAATGATTCGTTGCATTTTCATTCTCTTATCCTTATGTATCTTCTTTCTCCCAACTACCAATGCCCGGGACATACATAGACGCCTCTGGCCTTGGCCATATTCACAACCATGGCCAAGACCTTATCAACAACCATGGCCAATGAATCCACCTGAGCCTCAACCATGGCCAATGGATCCACCTGAGCCACAACCAAAGCCTATACCACCAGCACCGGCACCTGGACCATCTCCATGCCCACCAATACCACCAAAACCTCAACCAAAACCACCACCAGAACCACAACCTTGTCCACCAACACCAGGTCCATGTCCTCCATTACCACCTAAACCACCTGCTCCAAAACCTATACCACCACCAGAACCACAACCTTGCCCACCAACACCAGGTCCATGTCCATTACCACCTAAACCACCTGCTCCAAAACCTATACCACCACCTTCTCCAGCTCCTAAACCTATCCCACCACCAAAACCTATCCCACCATCACCACCTAAACCAGAACCCATACCGGCTGTTTTTTTCTTTGGAGATTCGGTTTTTGATACAGGAAATAACGATAATCGATCAACAAAGTTTAAGAGTAATTATCGTCCCTATGGTATGGATTTTAAATATGGTGTTGCTACTGGTAGGTTCAGCAATGGCAAGGTTGCTGCAGATTTTATAGGTTCGTATTAAAAAATGCGCAAACGGGTGTTTGCTCTGCTTGTGTTCAGGACCGGTTCAGGTCTTGTGTATATATACCAATTTTTTCTAACATTTTTTATGTTTTCTTATCCTAATAGCCAAATATTTGGGAGTAAAAGAAATTGTTCCAGCATATTTCGATCCGAAACTCCAAAAATCCGATCTACTTACCGGCGTATCTTTCGCCTCGGGTGGTGCTGGCTACGATCCTAAAACATCAAAAGCAGACGTAAGTTACTGGAGTATCTTTTGGTAGCCCTAAGCATAATTGTAATTGATCATTTTGACTTTATATAAAATCAGAAAGCAATACCAATGATGAAGCAATTGACATATTTTCAAGACTACATAGAGAGAGTAAACAAGTTACAAGAAGGGGACACGAGCGGAGGAGAAGTGTTGGTAGGTTTAGAGAAGACTAATAAACTAATATCCAAAGGTGTAGCAATTGTGGTAGCAGGAACAAATGATCTTGTTGAAAGATATTTTGGAAGTGGTAATCAAAAACTCAAAAATGATGTCGATTCTTTTACCACTATCATGGCTGATTCTGCCGCCAGTTTTGTCTTGGTAAGTATTTAATATATATAGCTCCATACATATATATGTTATACTCATATATTTGGCTTTTCCAATTCATGATTAATTTTCATTATTTAATTTGCAAAAATTACCATCACTCCCACATAAAAATTAGGGCATAAAATGAAGTTTAATTGTAGCTTTTTTATAGGATCAGGGTTTTTGAAAAAGTTTTATCAAGTTAGGTAAAATTTGAGTTATTTTGATTGGTCACTAAGCACAGTTGGAAATCGTGAGTTCCGACTATTTTCCAACCAAAATGAGTGGTCGATTAAAAATGGTCGAAAATTGGTCTGAAATTTTCGACGAAATATATACCGATAAATTTTCGACCGAAATATCGAATTTTTCTATTTTAAAATAAAAAGCCAAAATGTAATCTGAATTTTTTTATTTTTTTGTAAAATGTAAATAAACTTAAAACTTATGAATTTACATGCTCTAATATTTTTTGATGTAGAGACCAAAAATATATTTTAACTGGTGGCTTATGATGAATTTACATTCTCTATTATTTTTTGATGTATAGTCCAAAAATATATTTTAACTGGTGGCTTATGCTTAAAAGAGTAGGCTATTATATGAATAATTAATAATGTAAAATTTATAAATTGTGCAGCAATTGTATGGATATGGAGCAAGACGTATAGGAGTGGTAGGAACACCACCACTAGGATGTGTACCATCACAAAGGAGAAAAAGAAAGAAAAAATGTGATGAGAGACTTAATTATGCAGCTCAGCTTTTCAATTCTAAACTCCTAATTATATTGGGTCAATTATCAAAATCCTTACCAAATTCTACTTTGGTTTATATGGATGTCTACACTATCTTCAGTCAAATGATAGAAAATCCCCAAGTTTATGGTAATTATTACATAACACAACATAACATATTATTTTATATATGTGATCATACTTTAACAAATATTGTGAATGCAGGATTTGAAGAGATAAAGAAACCATGTTGCAAAACAAAAAGATTTAGTAAAGTGCTGTGCAGAAAGAAAACATCAAAAATATGTTCAAACACATCATCTTATCTGTTTTGGGATGGTCTACATACAACTGAAAAAGCTTCTGAAACTATTAACAAAAGACTTGTTAAAGAATATCTCTATAAGTTATCTAAATAATATGTTTTAGTTTCATTATTTATCTTTTATCATATGAAAAATAAAATACATTTGCGGTATATAAATTAATAATTTTTATATGGGGCTGTTTCTGTACTAGTGATGTAGTTAAATAAACAAGATTTGAGTTTATTATGTAAGAATTACTTTTATACAAGTCCTCATAAATCCAATAACCATGTTTAAGTTGTTATGTAAAGTTGAACTATAAATATGCCTTCATTTAGTTAGAATCAATATGCCTTCATACCACACAAAAATGAAATCCAAGTCAGCAACCACTTGTATATCTGATTAAAATCTTACTCAAAAATCATCAAATCAAGACTACAATAATTTTGTATTGATCCAAATAAGTAGACACTAATCATTTGGATAAGGAGCAAGATGTATAGTATAGGAGTGGTTATGGATTATAGAATTTTAACTAAGGGTGTAGATCGGATTAAAGTCGGATCAGTCCAAACTTATTTTACCATTCACGGAATTAATTTACTCGACATTATTTTGAACTAAAAATTTTGTGCCAGATTGAATTTTTTTATACCATAACATTTATAGAACTGGTCCGATTTTTTCCGTGTGCACCAATTTACCTCCATACGATTCGGACTAAAATATTTCGTGTTGAAATGCATACCTAGTATGCTGCATATTGTGATTCGAACTTATTCAGACGATAATGCGTATTGTGATTCGAACTTATTCGGACGATAATGGTAACCTGAATCATCCGATCTGTAACATACATGTCAACCATTCATAACATAAGTCAATTTTTTGACGGCTACAAAAATACACCAATTAAAATATCTTTCTAAAATATTAATTTCTTAAGCTAATTTCTTTTTCATTTTTTTCTCATGTAAACGAAAAAAAAAAAAAACTAAAGTCTCGATTTCACCTTTTGTTCCAACATTTTGAATTTTGTTCTAATGCACTTTCAGCTTACACTTACGTAGCAAAACTAAGGAAATTTGAAGCTTAACTTAAGCAAAGCCTCAAAACGTGTGATTAACAAAGCCTAGAGACACACGAAACTTTAATACAAAACATAATTCGCATGTACATGCATGAATTAAGACATCATTAGTGGTATAAACACATACTATAAAACATTACTAGAGTTTCTCCCGTGCAATTGCACGGGTAGTTTTCTTTTAATTAAAATTTGTAATGTTGTATTTGAAACAAATATGATAATAATTTTAAAACATCTTCTTATTAAAATTTTTTAATTAAATTTAATAAGATAATTTTTATATCTTAAGTGCAAGAAATTTATGTATTAAAAATATACATTATAAATAAACAATGTATTAAAAATATACATTATAAATAAACAACACGTAACATAGAATAAATTTAAAATTATAAGTTAATTAAATTTTTTTTTCTTTATATGTTATGTTAGTGTTGTAAAAATTATTGTAATATTTTATTTTCAATACTATTAATTTCTAGTTAATCAAAATAAAAAAATAAAAAACATAATTATTACAATAACATAATTAAATTACAAAATTAAAAATAATAAATAACGTAATTTTATGAAAAAAAATTGATAATTAATTTCAAAATTAATATAAGGTTATTTTAAGATTTTATGTATTTATTCTATTTTCTTAATCAATTCCTTATTAATTGACCCATAAAAATAATAATTAAATTTTAAGATTTTATGTATTTATTCTATTTTCTTAATCAATTCCTTATTAATTGACCCATAAAAATAATAATTAATGACTTATTAATTATTATATTTTTACTTCCAAAATTATAATGGTAAATGATGTAATTATCTAATGGAATGAAGGTTTATTATGAATTGGTACTTCACAAATACTATAAGAAGATGTTATTATTATATTTTTACTTCCAAAATTATAATGGTAAATGATGTAATTATCTAATGGAATGAAGGTTTATTATGAATTGGTACTTCACAAATACTATAAGAAGATGTTAGTGCTGTAAAAATTATTGTAATATTTGATTTTCAATACTATTAATTTCTAACTAATTAAAAGAAAAAATAGAAAACGAAAACATAATTAAAATTACAAAATTAGAAATAATAAATAACGTAATTTTAACAAAAAATTATTATGAAAACGAAATTGATAATTATTTTCAAAAAAATAACGTAATTTTAACAAAAAATTATTATGAAAACGAAATTGATAATTATTTTCAAAATTACTATAATAACGTAATTTTAACAAAAAATTATTATGAAAACGAAATTGATAATTATTTTCAAAATTACTATAAAGTAATTTTAAGATTTTATGTATTGATTCTAATTCCTCATTAATTGACCCATAAAAATAATAATTAATGACTTATTAATTATTATATTTTTACTTCCAAAATTATAATGGCAAATGATGTAATTATCTAATGGAATGAAGGTTTATTTTGAATTGGTACTTCACAAATACTATAAGAAGATACATTGTTAAATTTTTTATTCTTCTTTTGTTTGTTTATCCTAACCCCATGAAACAATATATGTTTGCTTATGTTCTCTTTTTCTTCTCATCAATTTGTATCTTCTTCATGACATCGACCTATTCTCAATCCACCATCAAGCCACAGCAAGAATCAGGGCCAGGCCCACCACCTGACCCGTCACCAATACCACATAACAAAACCACACCAGCTGTATTCTTCTTTGGAGATTCAATAGTAGACACTGGAAATAACAATAATCTAACTACAGAAATGAAATGTAATTTCCCTCCTTATGGTTCAGATTTTCCTCTTGGAGTAGCCACTGGTCAATTCAGCAACGGCAAAATCCCTTCTGATTACATAGGTTCGTCCCACACTTACCTTTATTAAAAATTATTCGACATTACGATCTATTTCGCCCCAAAATATTAACAGATACCCCTCAATTTTTAATGTATTTAACATTGTCCCTTATCGGTAGTTTGCAAATACAATTAGACTCGAATTAATAGTTCTCCGTTAAATTACCCCTCATCCTGAGTTTTCGGTTCGAGTGTAATTGTATTTTCAAACTATCGATGAGGAGGAATTTAATGGCAAACTATTAACTCGGGTCCAGTCGCATCTTCAAACTATCGATGATGGACAATGTAAAAAACATTAAAGAATAGGGACTATCTGTTACTATATCAATATTTCGGGAGTGAAATAGGCCGCAATCCTAAATTATTCTAATTATATTGTTTTGGTTTCAAAATTGATATAGCTGAGTATTTGGGCATCAAACCGATTGTACCAGCGTATTTCGACCCGAAAGTAAAACCAGAAGATCTACTCACTGGTATATCATTTGCTTCAGGTGGTAGTGGATATAACCATATGACCCCCAAAATATTTGTAAGTTGCAATTTTAACCTCTACTTTTTATTATTATATTTATCGATGTCCGTGACAGTTTTAAAAGACAGTTTCGAAAATGACAATATTATAAGGTCTAAGAGACATCTTGGCGATTTCAACAAAATTCTCTTATCTTTTTATTAAATACTCTCTTTTGGGTGACAGAGAGTATGGTCAATGTTGGAGCAATTGACACATTTTCAAGAATACATAACGAGAGTAAAGAGTTTGATTGGGCAAGAGAAGACTGATCAATTGTTAGTCAAAGGCTTAGCCGTTGTGGTCGCAGGGAGTAATGATTTGGCTATTACATATTATGGTCAAGGTGCTCAATGGCTCATAGATGATATTGATGATTATACTTCAAAGATGGCTAGTTCCGCCGCAAGTTTTGTTATGGTACGTCCTATATATGCTCTTGACAGAGTTTTCATAATTTTATTTTTTGGATTAACCGGTATTTTGGATGGCTTTGCCAACCAGACTATCCGGACCGAAATCCAGAGCATGTAATATGGTCCCCTCTCTAACCGTCCCTCGAGTTTTCATAATTTTACATTTGAGAATAATTAATAACCAATATATATATTGATAAAACAATATTGATGACAGCAACTATATGAATATGGAGCAAGACAAATAGCAGTACTAGGAACACCACCACTTGGGTGTGTACCATCACAAAGAACATTAAAAGGAGGTCTTAATAGAGATTGTGCTCAAGACTTAAACTTTGCTTCTCAACTTTTCAACTTCAAACTCTCCATCACTTTGAACCAATTGCAACCTACCTTACCAAATTCTAAACTCATCTATGTTGACATTTACTCTACTTTCAGTCACATCATTGAACATCCAGCTGATTATGGTAATTTTCGGACCGTATCTGTGACTTCTTACAAAACAAATACTAGTTTTGTGGGATCTTAAATTGAGGATTAATGCAGGGTTTGAAGAAGTAAAGAGTGGTTGTTGTGGAACTGGACTTGTTGAAGCTGCTATACTTTGCAATCAAATCACAACATTTGTGTGCTCAAATGTATCTTCTTACTTGTTTTGGGATAGTTTTCATCCTACTCAAAGATTTTATAAAATCTTTACTAAGATGGTTCTTGAGAAATATATTCACCATTTGAATTGAGTTGTAAATGAATTACATTGTATATTTTTTTATTTAAGCTCACGTAGTTATAAATAAAAAGTTACTGTAATTAGCCAATATATTAGTTATCAATTGATTTAAAAAGAAAATTACATCAAAACATAAGATTAAGCATATTGAAAACATATGAAAATATTGTAACAATAAAAAGGAAGCAATGAGTAATTTTCTTAATTTTTCACTGTAGTCTACATGAATAAATATTTTTGCATTATCATAATTATCCGTGCGGAATTACAAAAACAAATACAGATTTTTAGGGAAAAAAAAAACTGAAAATAACAAGCTATAATGAACTTGGGCTAGTTGTTGACAAAAAGCCCATGAAAAATATTAATGTCAAGCCCAAAAAAAATTCGCCTCAGATATAAGAAAAAAAAAATTCTCCGATGCCGGGAATCGAACCCGGGTCTCCTGGGTGAAAGCCAGATATCCTAACCGCTGGACGACCCGGGAATCGAACCCGGGTCTCCTGGGTGAAAGCCAGATATCCTAACCGCTGGACGACATCGGATTTTTTGTTAACACTCTACTTTATTTTTAATTTAATATCATTCTATTTTATTCCATTTTATAATCATATGGTAATGTGAAATAAGTGTATAATACGGTGAAGCAGACGTATAAGAAGACATATGTTACATATAACACATTATTTAAAATTAACATCTCATATTACCAGGAGCGGATCCAGAAAAATATTTTGATGGTGTCAAAAAAAATTTCTTTGAAATATTGGGGTCACTTGAACAAATACTTAAGAAAATGTTGGAATATTTGGAAATATGTAAAGAAAATTAAACAAATTTTTTTTCACTGGGGTCACATGACCCCATCTTCCACAATGTGGCTCCGCCAGGCCCGGCCCAGGGCCCAGACAACCAAGTCTTGGGCCTAGGGCATCAAAAAAATATTTGTAGTTTAAGGGCATTATATTTATGGATCATTTTCAATGGGCTTTTAAACATTGTTTTTTTTTCTAAAGAAAAAAAGAAATTATGCTTTTTCTTTTTTCAAATTCACGTGATGTTCCTTTTTTTTGTTGTTGTTATAATGATTTTTTTTTTTTTCTAAATTACTTTATCCCTGTATATTTACAATAAATAGTAGGCCCGGCCCAGGGCCCAGACAACCAAGTCTTGGGCCTAGGGCATCAAAAAAATATTTGTAGTTTAAGGGCATTATATTTATGGATCATTTTCAATGGGCTTTTAAACATTGTTTTTTTTTCTAAAGAAAAAAAGAAATTATGCTTTTTCTTTTTTCAAATTCACGTGATGTTCCTTTTTTTTGTTGTTGTTATAATGATTTTTTTTTTTTTCTAAATTACTTTATCCCTGTATATTTACAATAAATAGTGGACTAGTTTAGGAAAAAAAATCTTTTAAATAACTTTTATTTCTAAACAAAAAAGAAAATATGCTCATTTTTTCCAAATCCACCTGATGTTATTTTTGTATATTTTCCTTTTTTCTGTCTATTTTATCCCTTTAATATTTACAATTAATTCACTATTAATTGAGAAAAAAGATTTTTCACATTAAACTTTGATGACATTTTCCGTTTTTTTTAACTTAAAATATTTAGTTTATTGTTTGTTTGTTGATCATTTTTTTTATTCATGTGTTATTATTCTAATTATTTTGTTTTATGATAATTTTTATTCTCGGTAAATCAACCTTAAGGATCTTATAGTTTAATAGTTCGTAAGTTAGAATTTTTTTCTTCTTTCAATGATTTTTTTTTTTGGTACTAAATCGTTTATAAAATTAGATTTTTTTTGAAATTATTACTACTTTTTTTGTCAAGAAATAGTTTATTTATAAAATAATAAAAATACAAAGGCAAAAAAAAATTTTATGCCTAGGGCATCAAAGTTCATTGGACCGGCCCTGGGCTCCGCCACTGCATATTACTAACACCGTGACAAGGCTAAATAGTATGTGAAAACATTATGAAATACTAACAGTTTAACTAACCTTGTTTTCTTTGTTAATGTAAATCATCTGCTTGTGTACATTAAGCTTATTGTGTCACTTTCCTCTAATTTAATTTATTTATGAAACTCAATATAGTAACCAGTACTTTATAATTAATGATGACATCCTCTTAAATCATTAATCTCAATTCAAATCCAAACTTTTAAAATTACATATACTAGTTTCAATAGACAGTGCCACAAATTTATTTATGATAAACTGACCAATAATAGCCCGAGTGATCGTGGCGTAGTGGTTGGGAGCGGGACTATGGTGACCAACACCATCCGGATTCGATTCCCCGCCACTACGAACTATCTCACGATTTTTTCGGGAAGTCTCCACCATCCGGATTCGATTCCCCGCCACTACGAACTATCTCACGATTTTTTCGGGAAGTCTGGGCTTGGGTCTGGGTGACTACCACCATTCAGACTCACAGCAGTTTACCTAATAAGTTTACCTAATAATCCAGTAACAGGCGATCTGGCTACCCCCAGACCACTATGTGCAAAGCTCAAAAATTCCTAGACGTGGGCATAAGTCCGGTGGACTAGTCGGTTCACGTTTATGTGGTCCGGATACTGGCTTATTAAAAAAAAACTGACCAATAATAATACTGCAAAAGATTAACAATAACATATTAAAAAAAAAAATCCAAGATTTCCGAATCAGATAAATACTGAAACTAGATATGTCTACGTGGCAATAACTCGTTTTAAGGTAACGTACGAGAAACTCCATCCTAATTTTTCTAACTAATTATTATGTTTTTTTTCAAACAAATCTGATTAATCTGTTGAATCCGTAAAAGGAAACTTCTTCTCCAATCTAACAAGTCATCTACACTTACAGATATTGACACGTGTCTCCATTTTCCTCTAACTTGCGCCAAAAGCCACCATTTCACAAAGCAACGGTGCTAACATCCACCAATCTCTCTTATCTTTCGCTTCTCAATCTTCTCTTCCTTCTCCCTTCTTTATCTTTCTCCAACCAATCATTCACAATTTTTTTCCTAAATTTTAATCATATAAAATAATCATAAGCCGACTTATAACAAAAAAGACTTATGTATATAAATAGAAAACAAACAAGAAGCTTGTCTCTTATTCCCCTAAATCACATCCCTCAAAGATGATAAAAATGAAGAATCTATTCAATTATAGATTGAAATCTTCCTCTGCAAGAACAGGTTTGTTTTCTCTTTATTTCTTGAATGTTATGATTCTGAAAATCTTTGCTAAATATTGTGAATGAAGCAGGAAGTTCTAGAAAAGAATATTGTCGAAGCTTAACGTCGGAGATTAGTGTTAATACAGAATACAAAGAAGCATTCAGAACAAACTCTTACTTAGAGATTCGGACAAAAGCTGAAGATCAATTAGGCATAGCATCAAGTAGCAAACTCTCTTCTTGTTCTTCTTCTCCTTCATCATCATCTTCAGATCTTAGTTTTCATTCACACTTTACCGACTACTTACTCGATCCTCCACAAGAAACTCTTAATACTCTTATGCAAGAATCGAGTTTCGACAATCTTCTATCTAAATTCTTCGAATCAAGCTCGGAAGCTTGTGATGTTTGTGACTCTCTTCTTCAATGTATTCAACAAATCAAGATCAATCACAACAAAATCAAAAGGGTTATTACGATCGGGAAAAGGGTTTGTAACGGTGCGAAAACCGCGGAATGTAGTCAAGAGAAGCTTTGTGCTTTGGTATTTCAAGAGCTTTCGAGATTTGCTTCGATGAAAAACCCTTTGTGTTGTATCATCAAGGAAGCTAGGTTTCGTATAGTTCATGAGGCGAATTCGGATTTGCTGGATAAATTGACAACGAAAAGGAGAAGAATCAGAAGAAAAATCAGGTTCTTTAGATTCTGCAAGAAGCTAGGAGGTTATAGCCTAGTGATTACTCATGGCGCGATTGTCATTACTTTACTTATCTTTGCTATTCACAGCATACTCGGAATCTTAGCAGCTCCTGTTTTCCTCGGTTTATGTTCTTTCGGTGTTTTGAGAAAGAAGAAAGCGAAAAGGAACAACAAGAAAGATACAACGCTAGAGAAGCTCGGGACACAAATCGACATTGCAGCTAAAGGAATGTTTATATTGATAAACGATTTAGATACATTGAGTACACTTGCGGGGAGATTGTGTACTGAGATAGAGCATGGAAAAACAATAGCCGCGATGTGCGCAAAGAGTAAGAAGATTGAAGTGTTGAAGGAAGCATTGAGAGAGTTTAATGGACATGAAGAAAGATTCTCGGATCAATTGCAAGAGCTTGAAGAACATCTTTATCTCTGTTTCCACACTATTAATAGATCAAGAAGACAAGTGTTTGCACAAATAACAAGCACAAGTTCTTGATTTTTTTGGTTCTTTTAGCAATCAAGTTCTTGATTCTTTTGGTTCATTCAAAAAAAAAAAATGTACCTTTGTACGGTTTACGAATTACTTGTGATACCATTTTTTGTGCTTCAAAATATTTATCACAATTATAAGTTTTTATTTATTTATTGTTCTTGAGCTCATGTCTGAGTAGGAACTCCAAAAGCTCCTCCAAAAAAAGATTTATCATTTTTCCGTATTCAAGAATCGATATCACAGAAAATTTGATTGTTACATGAGCAAAGAGATTTCCGGTGAGTTAGGCCGGGATAGTTACATGAATAGCTTAAAAATTCTTCCAAGACCTCTTGTGAGACTAAACACTCTGATAAATCTACTATGAAATAATAGAGGTTAAGAGCATTAAGTGGAGTTAAGTTCACCTTTGTATGGATCGTTGGAGATGACAGTGAGACTGCAAAGACTACAGACGAGGCTCTTTGAGAGAGAAGAAGCGTGGTTATTTGTCGTCGTAGTAGGGGTTCTTCCATGGATGCGGGAAAATGAGCGTGGTCTAGATATATGGAATCACCCACATGAATTTGATCGGGGAGGACTGGTGAGTTAATTGATCTTCCTACGGCTTTTGCGGGTTTGTTGTGACCAAGAACCATGGCCAAGGAGAAGGTCACAGGTGATGATGAAATGGTTTTGTGAGCCCGACCTAGGGTCTCAAATCACCCAAATATCTGTGGACCAGGGTGGTTGGTGTACATACGGTAAGGAGAAGAACTAGAACAACGATGGATGAGATCGGAGATCTAGGGCGACGGCAGAATCGGATACCGCCACCCAAATCCAACAGTGGCTCTCCAAAGGTCAACTTGTCGAGAGAGAAGCTTTCTCTCACCAACGGGGTTTAGCTATGTTATAGATAATTCTGTAGAAAACTATTAAAGCTATTGCATTATCGAATTACATAAAAAATTGATTTTTGATCCATTATTCTAGCTTGAAGCAATTTTTACGATTTTCTAAAGCAAAGTATAAGCAAAAACTATGCATTTGTTATGAAAAGTCAAATATTTTTTAGAACAATATAAAAGCGAAAAGCATGTAATTGTTATAAATATATGAATGATGTTCTTCATGAGAAGAGATCTAAATTAATATATATATATATATATATATATATATATATAAATAGAGCTGTCATGATGAAAAGTAGATCAACTCTCTTCTAACAAAAACAAAAACTAAAGTGTGATCATCAATGCTTGTGAGTGTAAACTGGCAATTTTCTCCATATGAATTGAAACCGACACAAACAAAGGAATGAGACATATTGGTAAAGAGGATTATATGGCCGGAAGAAGATGAGCTTGCGAAGTACGTCTTTGAACAAAATGCTGAGCCTGTAGGCGACACATTATATGGATGTTCTAAGGAAGATAGGGTGACATTCCTTATAGATTTATCCAATTCTACTGATTTTGAATGAAAGAGATTAGCCACCATAAATACCCAGATGAAGTTTAACAGAGAAATAACTGTTGATTAAACACAAAAACGCAGATCAAGCGACGATGGATAAACTTCCTCTGAAGTTCTTGAAGGTTCATTTCATTATAATGTTTCTTCTAAGTATAATAATTATACATTATTCTCTTCATAAAACAGAGTCCCAAGAGCAATTTACAATCTTCTTACTTATTTTATATTTTTATACTTTGTTGACCAAAACAAAAATATTTATGTTTTTTTACAATAAGCTACTTAATAAATAAATATTTTATGTTTACACTATTTGTCACTTTATTTTTGTTGGATTATCCTGAATCTTTTCCAAAAAATTAATGTTTGTTAAATTAAATAAATTTTCTATAAGAGTTTGAACAAGTTACCAACACTCATCCATCGGACTTCTATTTTTGTAGTTGGACCGGTTGATTTATTTGGAATATTTCAATAGAAAACTATTAAAAATATTGCATTATTGAATTAAATAAAAAATTAGATTTTGATCCATTATCCTATTTTGAAGCAATTTTTACGATTTTCTAAAATTAAATATAAACAACAAGTGTACATTTGTTATGAAAAATCAAATATTTTTGAGAAAAATATATAAGATTATCTAAAAGCAAATATAAGCAAAAAGTATGCATTTGTTATGAAAAATCAAATATTTTTGAGAACAATATATAAGCGAAAAGCATGCGTTTGTTATAGAGTTTGATGCTGACACAAACTAAAGAAGGAGGGATATTGGTAAAGAGGGTGATATGGTGGGAGGTAGATGAGCTTGCCAAGTATGTGTTTGAACGAAACAGTGAGCATGTTAAAGGAACATTATATGGTTGTTCTAAGGAAGAGAGGGTAGCATTCTTTATTGACTTATCGGATCACAGCTCTGGTTCTACGGATCAATTTACGTCAATGGATAGACTTCCTCTCAAGTTTTTGAAGGTTCGGTTCAAATATAATTGTTTCTTTCTTCCTCTTTTAAAGTATAATAATAATATTTATAATAAATTAAATTAATCAGTCCACGTTTTATATTTTTGGTACTATAAAATCATATTTTAGATTCAGCGCTTGTTGTTGGTTCTGTCTACATTGCAACACTACTCTGTTTGATGTTTCTATTACTCTCTGTCTTTTTGGGAAAGTAAAAAAAAAAAAAAATTAAAAAAATTACAAATTTTGTTCTGTAGGGAAAACAGAGTCCCCAAGAGTTTGCAATCGAACTCCAAAGTGAGACCAATCTTAGCACCGCCGTTGACTTCCACTTGGTCGGGTAGACTTGAGCGTTAAAACGATGTACTTTATCAAGAAAATGTTGGGAAGTTCGAAAATAAGAAGTATTGAAAAGCTTAATTTTGGTTGTCATTCGATTTCTGAGAATGGACTAGAATCGCGGATCACACCGACCACAACTCAACCAGTTGTAAGAAAGAAAAATGTTATAATTTTTTAAAAATATATTAAAACATTTTCTTTTGATTATTATTTTATTTTATTTTGTTTGGATTTAGGATAAAAGCATAAATACTCTATTGAAGGTCTCATCTAGCGAGTCCGGTTTCATAAACGCTACGAGAACGACGAGTGTGAGCTGGTTTGCAATCTGGAGTTTGATTTGACTTTGGAGTGACGATTCTAGGCTCTTGAATCTTTACTTATTTTATATTCCTATTTTTACAATAAATATTTACTGTCTCTTTATGTTATTATTAGTTTATATACTTTTATCTCTGTTAATATATATATATAAATAAATAAAATGTTACAATAATGTTTTTTCATATTTGCAAAATTAGCTCTACCTAATTTTTATGCATTAAAAGAAAAAAAATCAATTTGGAAATGGATTATAATCCAAGTTATAGCTCCAACTTTCATTTTATAAGCTACTGTCCATAATGCCCGTCTAGCTCAGTTGGTAGAGCGCAAGGCTCTTAACCTTGTGGTCGTGGGTTCGAGCCCCACGGTCAGTTGGTAGAGCGCAAGGCTCTTAACCTTGTGGTCGTGGGTTCGAGCCCCACGGTGGGCGAATTTGTTTTTATTTTTTTGTGAAAAAATAAAAAACACAAATAGAAATAAATCTACCGGGAAAATATCTTTCGCACCGAAATAAATAATTTGAGAGTTTTAGGAAAATGACAAAAAATAATGAGATGTCAGATATATCAACCAACCACGTTTTCACATAGAGCCACACCATCAAAACAGTTCAATCTCACAATTTTCTCTCTCGATTTTACGAATCCATTTCGTTCCAGGTACGTGATTTCTTCATCAGATCTTCCGATTTATGTTTTCTTATTGTTCAATTTCACGGAGTCTAGTTGGTTTTACTGGATTCAAATTTCTATTGGTTTTGTTTCGTGTTGAGATCGATTTTTTTTTTTCTTGTGGAGCAGCTTGATTTGATTTCGATCTGTGAAAATGGGATCGACTAATATTGATATGGAAGAAGGAACTCTCGAGATCGGAATGGGTTAGTCACCGATCATGGATTACATATATAATAGTCTTCGTTATTCATCATTTCTCCACAACATTTGGTTGACTAAGGGAGATAACATTCTTAGATTTGTTTTTTGGTTCGAAATTGGCAGTTTATAAGTTACTACAGAGGAATATCATAATTTATGGATTTGTTCTTAAGCTTGAGCGAGAGATGTAGGTTAATCTCATGTTAAATACTAGTAGTTTAATTAGGGGGATTTTCAGTTTGGAAGTAGTAGGTCAAATAGCCTATTGATTTTGATTCCAGTTTAGTTAATGGGTACTAGTATTGATTAGTTCGTTTTCCTGCTGATGTTATGGGTTAGCTTTTTTTCTACGTTGTAAGATACTGATTTGAGAATCTTTGAATTGTAGAATATAGAACTGTCTCCGGAGTTGCTGGACCCTTGGTCATCCTTGACAAAGTGAAGGTATAAAAGGAGAAGCTTTGATTCCAAATTGAAGTTTTCTCTTTTCTTTTAAGGAAAACCAATATCTGTTGAATGGCATGTTATATCAGGGTCCAAAGTACCAGGAGATTGTTAATATTCGCTTAGGAGATGGATCAACGAGACGTGGTCAAGTCTTGGAGGTTGATGGGGAGAAAGCAGTTGTCCAGGTTAGTGGCTTTCGTGTTATTTTGATGTGAATACTGCATAACACTAATTTCCTGAATCTATGTGTCTAGTCCACTTTAAGCACATGCAGTAGATGTCACTGTCCTCAATGATTTGTTGATCTATGGGTTTCACCTTTTTCAGGTTTTTGAAGGAACATCTGGAATTGACAACAAATTTACCACCGTACAATTTACAGGAGAGGTGTTTGCTATAAACTTCTTTTCTTAAGCTTTTGCCAGATTAACTCAAAAAAATTGTAGGCAGGGAGTCTTGCTTACAGTGTCTATTGGTGTGTGTTTTAAGGTCCTGAAAACTCCTGTATCATTGGACATGTTGGGGCGCATATTTAACGGCTCAGGAAAGCCAATTGATAATGGCCCTCCTATAATGGCCCTCCTATTTTGCCAGAGGCATACCTTGATATTTCTGGTGAGCATTGGTTTGCCTTATTGTGTGATCTCTTAACATATTTTTTATGTTTGTAATTGTTTGGGTGGTTAATATTTATAGGAAGCTCAATCAACCCCAGTGAAAGAACCTATCCTGAAGAGATGATACAGACAGGGATATCTACCATTGATGTCATGAACTCCATTGCTCGTGGACAGAAGATTCCTCTTTTCTCTGCTGCTGGATTGATGTCATGAACTCCATTGCTCGTGGACAGAAGATTCCTCTTTTCTCTGCTGCTGGTCTACCTCATAATGAAATAGCTGCTCAAATTTGCCGTCAGGCTGGTCTTGTTAAGCGGTTGGAAAAGACTGAGAACTTAATTGAGGCGGTAAATCATTTGCCCCATTACTACCACCACTAAATAACTTTCGTTTTCCAAGTATCATCCTGAATTCTGTATATGCATATTCACTTTTAACTAATATAGAAAGATTCAACTTCTGTCTGTGTTATCTGTACAGAGTTATATTTTGTGATCCCATTGCCTTTTCATAATACTCAACATCTATGAAGATTGATATTAACAGTATCCAATTCCTCTGTAGTTTTATGCATTGTAAAAATTCTTCATTGGTTCATTTGTGTGTTTTCCAGGATCATGGAGAGGACAATTTTGCAATCGTTTTTGCAGCTATGGGTGTAAACATGGAGACAGCTCAGTTTTTCAAGCGTGATTTTGAAGAAAATGGATCGATGGAAAGAGTTACCCTTTTCCTGAACCTGGTAATTTACTACTAGTGATTTCTATGTTTTTTTATCTTACATTGTTTATAACTAATATTACATCAATGATAAATTGACCTCGATATTGTATTCTACTCGAACAGGCCAATGACCCAACCATTGAGAGAATTATCACTCCTCGAATTGCCCTTACAACTGCAGAATATCTGGCTTATGAATGTGGGAAGCACGTTCTTGTCATATTGACTGACATGAGTTCTTATGCAGATGCTCTTCGTGAGGTAATGACTTTCACTGGTTTTTATGTCTGTCCCATGATTTAAAACTTGATTTAGATTTGAAAAATAAGAAAACTGAGAACTGTAGGTTTCTGCTGCTCGAGAAGAAGTCCCTGGAAGACGTGGATATCCAGGTGTGGATATCCAGGTTATATGTATACAGATCTTGCAACTATCTATGAGCGTGCTGGGCGTATTGAAGGAAGAAAGGGTTCCATTACCCAAATTCCTATCCTGACTATGCCCAATGACGGTAAAAACACATACCATTCTTGGATTCTCTTCACATTATTATTTGTTTTTATTGATTATAGCTCATAATCTCTACTTGTTATTGTAACTCAGACATCACTCACCCAACTCCGGATCTTACTGGTTACATTACTGAGGGTCAGATATATATTGATAGGCAACTTCACAACAGACCCGGATCTTACTGGTTACATTACTGAGGGTCAGATATATATTGATAGGCAACTTCACAACAGACAGGTGCATTAAGCTTGAAATCTCTTTGCAGATCTCTCATTATGACTTTCTCTTATACATTAAACTTGAGCACCACAGGTTTTTCATCTCTGATTTTGTCTTCACTCTTCCGTAAAACAGATATATCCACCCATCAACGTGCTTCCATCACTTTCTCGACTAATGAAGGTATCCATGCTATTCATTCGATTGTACCCTAATGGATTGAAACCTAGTATGACTTATTAACTTAAATCATTGTCCCTTTTACAGAGTGCTATTGGTGAAGGAATGACTCGTAAAGACCATTCCGATGTATCCAACCAGGTTCTCTGCTTAATCACTTGCCTGAAGTATCTCACATATTAGTATATTGTATCAAATCCATTGACAATATTCTCTTCACTCTCAGCTATACGCAAACTATGCAATCGGAAAAGATGTTCAAGCCATGAAAGCTGTTGTTGGAGAAGAAGCTCTTTGAAAAGATGTTCAAGCCATGAAAGCTGTTGTTGGAGAAGAAGCTCTTTCTTCTGAAGATCTGGTACCACCTCTCTCTGACTCCTTTATACACATCTTACCATAACAATAAAGACTCACAACAATTGCTTTTTTGTTGTGTAGCTGTATTTAGAGTTTCTAGATAAATTCGAGAGGAAGTTTGTGATGCAAGGCGCATACGATACAAGAAACATCTTCCAGTCACTTGATTTGGCATGGACACTGCTCCGTATCTTCCCACGTGAGCTTCTTCACCGTATCCCTGCTAAAACACTTGATCTATTCTACAGCCGCGACGCCACAAGCTAAGTCTCTATATTGCTCCATTCTCATATCTTATGTGGAACTTTAATATCATATCGAGAGAAGAACAACATGATTGTTTTTTTTGTGATTTTTTTTTGGATTCTTCATTTCTTTTCTTGTGAATTTTTTGGATTCTTCATTTGTTTTTTTCGTTTGTTTAATAAAGGTTTGGGTAGGTAAACCTCGTACAAAAGCTATTTGTAAGTCTTTTGCTATGTTTTTCAAACTATCTTTTTGTTGTTGTGCAATAATCTCTTCCTTAACAAGCAACCATAAGCAAACTTTATATAGATAAATTAAACTGAAATTACAATATGAAGATGCAAATTCAAACAACGAAAAGACACAAACTTGAAGAAGAAACAGCTTAAAAGACAAATAATATGATCATAAAAACACACCACAAGTCCCACTAGCACATTATTATTCATACTTTGGTATTGTCTTAATCAGACTTTTTTTCTTTCATCTCTTCCTCTCCATTGGTCTTGTCGTGATGATGACCTGGAAGCTTCTCTTTGATCTTTTCCATAAACCCTTTCTTCTCCTCCTCATGCTCCTTCACTGGTGTTTCTGTTTCAACAGGTGATGAGTCCTCTGGTTTCTTCGCGTGGCCTGGAAGCTTCTCCTTGATCTTGTCCATTATTCCTTTACCTTCTTCTTCTTCTGTTTTCACATCTCCTTCAACAATCTTCTTCTTCTCCTTCTTCTTCTTCCTCTTCTCACCATCTTCACCTTCTTCTTCACTCGACTGTTGCAAAAGTTTGTTTACAGATCTTTAACAGGTTTATTTAACCAAAAAACTACAAACTATAATCAAACTTTTACTTACAGAAGAAGAAGAGCTGTTAGATCGGTGAAGTTTATGAACAAGACTTGGCTTGTTCTCTTCTTCTTCCTCGTGCTTCTCATGAAGCTGCTCAACAAGAGTAGGCTTATGCTCCTTATGTTCCTCTTTGTCCTGATTCACAGAGATCTGAGTCTTGTTATCAAACTCAGAGGAGAGATTCGTCGTAGTCTCCTGAGGTTTCACTTCTTCCTTTTTCTTCATGAAATCAAACAAACCACGATCTTGAACCTCTGTGGTCTTCTCCTGCTCGGGAACATTGTTCTTGTTCTCTTCAGCCATTTGAAAGGTTAAACTAAAATACACAACTTGAGGTTTGAGTTTGTGGGATGAGTATTGTGATGTGAGAAGAAGAGTGTTGGCTTTTTATAGATGGTGAAGAGTATTGTGATGTCAAGCTGTAAAGGATTTAATAATTGAAAACTATTTTCTTGACCCACACGTTCTTCTTTACGTTGGTCGATAAATGTCATTGATTTTTAGTTTTTACCCCTTTTTCTCACTTTTTAAGGATATATACTTTTCAATTAATTACCAGAAATAACCTTTTTTAGTTAAACTTTATATTATTTCTAATCAAACGTTTACCAATTTTGTCGTTTTGTGAGATGAAATTACAAAAAAAAACTCTGATTATCAGAGTAATCGGTGACAAAAAAATCGTGAATTCAAAAACAAAACAAAAAGAAATGGTTAATAGAGTAATTATTAAAGTAATCGTTGACCCAAAATTGTGGACAAAGGGCAAAACGCTTACCAATTTTTTCATTTTGTGAGATAAAATTACCAAAAAAAACTTTGATTATCAGAGTAATCGGTGACAAAAAACCGTGGATCCAAAAAACAAGACAAAAAGAAATGGTTAATAGAGTAATTATCAGAGTAATCGTTGACCCAAAATCGTTGGCAAGTGGCAAAATAGTATTTTTGTGCAGTTAACCAATTTTATAAACCGAAATGACTATTTCTTATAATTGGTTAAAAAAATAGCTACTTCTCGCAGTAGACCCTATATTTTTTACTATTTTCGTCATTTTTTATTTGTTTATTGTATAAAATATAAATTATATATTTTCTACTATATGATATAAAATTTATAAATAACAATAATATAAAATAAAATTTTTGCTTAATAAAACCACTGCTAAAAGAATCTACCACATTTTTTTGCCTTTAAAACTCTACAATACCAAATTAACCAAAAAAAAAAACTCTATAATACCACAAATCTTTATAAATTAGTTTGAAAAATGCCTCTAAAACCCTATAAACCTTTAAAGTTTTTTTTGACAAAAACAAATCTTTAATGGTTTTTTTTCATCTAAAAATGTCCTAATTATTTTGATAGCCTACCATCTGTGACCTGAGTTTACCTGTGTATTTAACAAATTAAACAGATTCTTGGACACATAATAGTTTGTAAATTGTAACTACACATAACCTAACTTCAGATGGGTGTTTCTAACTTGTTAAGCCTTTCAGGTAATCTCTATAAGAAATAAAAATAAAGGGGGAATGTAGCAATACCTTCTTAAAAATGTATTGATTACGAAATAAATGAGAAATAAATATTCAACCGAATTATTAACTAATTTTTAGATAGCCATAAGTATTAAGTGACGTGACAATAACACATTATTGATAGGGTTAAAGACATGGATCAATCACGTGTAAGCCCACACATCAATAAACTTTTAGACGTTTCATGAAGACTCTAGCGTAACATAAAACATACCAGTTAGAGTTAGGCAACTGGGACGGTCACTGTAGCAGCGACACATACCAATCAAAACTTAACACAAATCAAAATCGTTTTGTTGCTAAGCTGACTCAATTATCTTATCACAATAAAGATTAAAGAGAATTAATCTTATCAAACTTCTAGATAGTAGGCACCAATATACTGTATCAATCACTTGTGCCAATAATTTACCAAAATTTTTTAATCAAAATTGGATCAATGGAGTTCGATTTACAATCAAACACATGATGGATTATGCATGGACCGGTTATTAAAGTCTATGTATGGCGCCCGGGAGGTCGTGGTACGTTGGTTGGGTACGGGACCGGGTGGCAAACACCATCCGGATTCGATTCTCCGCCAGCGCGAACTAACTCACGATTTTCCTGGGAAGTCTGGGCTTGGACCTGGATGGCTACAATCATTCAGGTTCACAGCAGAGTACATGGGTAGTCCAGTAACAGGCGATCTGGCTACCCTCAGATACACTAGAGCATAGGAAACCCTTAAGTGGAGGCTTAAAAATCCCGATATGTGGGTCTCGATCCAAGTGTGAATAGTCGGATCTCGTTAAGTGGTCTGGATACTGGATTATCAAAAAAAAAAAAAAAAAAAGGGTATGTATGAAAAAAAAAAAAAAAAAAAGTGTATGTATGGCAGTATGGGACTAAATAAATATACAATAAATCTCAAATTTAAGAGATATATTTTTCCAATATTGAAAAGTTGGTTGCCCAATTTAGGAGAGTTGGGTAGTAATAAGTGCATTCATTTATGTTAAAATTATATTTTTCACAAAATGAGAACTTGAAAATTATCTGTTTTTTGTTGCAGGAAAAAATATTAGTTGTAGTTTTAGTATTTGTAGTTAAAATTTTAATATGAAATTTATATGTAAACCATTGTGTATAGGTCTTACAAGTTACAAGATTTGTGTCGGAAACGGTCCGATAGACAATAACAACCATAGTTTGATGTGAAATTCTTGAGTATAAAGAGACAATTGTACCCTAAAGATCAAACAATTTTAACCCTAAGTTATTTCCGTGCACGTAACGCCAACTTTCCCATTATACGAAACTCTTAATTCTTTTTTGTTTATTTTTATGGTCTCAAAGTGGCCCAATTGCATCATTACCCTAATAACATGGGCTTTTAGGCCCGTTTTTATTTTGAGACCAAATCTTGAGATATTTGCTTTTCACTCCTTATTTAGGTTTGGGCCCAATTTGAGAAAATTGCTTCTTTTAATAATCCTATAAATATCTTTATTATTTCAAGTAAACGTGAATCATGACGAACTGGTTAGACAAAATTCAATAATTATAGTAATCGTTAATGATTATTGAACTAATTAATCAATGACAATCATTAGCCACTTCTTTTTTTTTTTTTTTTTTTAGCCCCTTTTTTTTTTTTTTTTTTTTACTCAAAAACCAATTTTATTCAACTTAGATCAAATCAAACGGTATTACATCCAAGAATGGTTCCAACCATTGTGGGACATGAGTATTAATGTAGCCAAAATATAGATCCTTATCTTTTGCAAATTTAGCCAAAACATCCGCAGCCTTGTTCCATTGTCTCTTCACTTTGCTGAAACCTATATTCCAGTCCTTCCTTTTGATTTGTGCATGTATTTCTGAGGTGAAAGTGAGTAGACGCGGCCAGCTTGGTGGGTTCTTCATTGCCTCTATAACCGTAGATGAATCGCTCTCGAATACAATATTATCGTAGGCCATGTTGCCTAAACATCTTGCAGCCCATACAAGAGCTGTGGCTTCTGCCTCTAAAGCCGAGAGCAACTTGGGAAAGGTTTTAACCCCCCAGAATATAACCTTTCCTGTGTGGTTCCGTAAAATCCAAGCGGCTCCGTTCGATCATGATCCTCGCTCCAGGTGGCATCAATATTACATTTCCATTGTGTGAGCATCGGAGGTGTCCATGATAATGCTTCTCTCTGTGTAATATTGCCTTGTGGTCGTAGCTCAGCAAGTGGTTGGTTTTTATACCATTCCGCCGCGTCAGATAAAGCCATATTATACACTTGCATCGGATCAGGAGTCACACCTTTGTAAATTACCTCATTTCGAAGTTTCCAAATTCTCCAAATTATCCAAGTCCATAGGCATTTAAATTCTTCAGTTTGTTCTTCACTAAGTTGAATGCATCTGCAAATTTTCCCCTGAACTGAAACACTTGGATCACCAACTATATCTCCATAAGTGGATAATGACCAAACAGCCCTAGCAAATGGACATAAAAACAGCATGTGTATTACGTCCTCATTATCTTCTCCACACGTCATACATGCTGCAGAGTTAGTGATATGTCTCTTTTTAAGTTCTGTTGGTTCCAACCATTGTGGGACATGAGTATTAATGTAGCCAAAATATAGATCCTTATCTTTTGCAAATTTAGCCAAAACATCCGCAGCCTTGTTCCATTGTCTCTTCACTTTGCTGAAACCTATATTCCAGTCCTTCCTTTTGATTTGTGCATGTATTTCTGAGGTGAAAGTGAGTAGACGCGGCCAGCTTGGTGGGTTCTTCATTGCCTCTATAACCGTAGATGAATCGCTCTCGAATACAATATTATCGTAGGCCATGTTGCCTAAACATCTTGCAGCCCATACAAGAGCTGTGGCTTCTGCCTCTAAAGCCGAGAGCAACTTGGGAAAGGTTTTAACCCCCCAGAATATAACCTTTCCTGTGTGGTTCCGTAAAATCCAAGCGGCTCCGTTCGATCATGATCCTCGCTCCAGGTGGCATCAATATTACATTTCCATTGTGTGAGCATCGGAGGTGTCCATGATAATGCTTCTCTCTGTGTAATATTGCCTTGTGGTCGTAGCTCAGCAAGTGGTTGGTTTTTATACCATTCCGCCGCGTCAGATAAAGCCATATTATACACTTGCATCGGATCAGGAGTCACACCTTTGTAAATTACCTCATTTCGAAGTTTCCAAATTCTCCAAATTATCCAAGTCCATAGGCATTTAAATTCTTCAGTTTGTTCTTCACTAAGTTGAATGCATCTGCAAATTTTCCCCTGAACTGAAACACTTGGATCACCAACTATATCTCCATAAGTGGATAATGACCAAACAGCCCTAGCAAATGGACATAAAAACAGCATGTGTATTACGTCCTCATTATCTTCTCCACACGTCATACATGCTGCAGAGTTAGTGATATGTCTCTTTTTAAGTTCTGTACCCACAGATAGTGATGACGTGCTACATCTCCATAAGTAATTCTGCAGTTTTGAGCTTGTTTTTATTTCCCATAATTGCTTGTAATATTCTGCATAACTTGGTTGCTCCATGGCCTGAATATCTGTTTCGTTCTGAGTAAACCAAACTCGATATCCTGACTTGACGGAGTAATCGCCATTGGTAGAGTGTGTCCATGAATATCCACTTGTGGAGCCTTCCAAAGACCGCATCTGGTAAAACGCTTCGCAAGGACTTGATCAAATTAGCCATTTCTAAACTTTGAAAATGATATATTTGTCACATTTTTCACTTTTATGTTGATGGTATTGTTTATTTACATAAAAGAATTGTGTAAATAATCTTACAATTCGCATGATTTGTGTCGGAACAGTCCGATAGAATAACATAAACGAAAACGACCATAGTTTGATGTGAAATTCTTTAGTATAAAGAGACAATTGTAGCCTAAAGATCAAACAATTTTATATATCAAACACACAAATAAACTTTAACCCTAACTTATTTCCGTGAGCGTAACGTCAACTTTCCCGCTATACGAAAACTCGTAATATTTTTGTTTATTTTTAAGAGGGCCCAAATGGCATAATAAAATGGGCTTTTGTAATCGGGTCGGGTATAAAACCGGAAAGTTATAACCCGACTCCGGATATTGACACCGAGGAGAGTTTAGTACCGCTTAACGAACATTTAGATGAATCTAACATTGCTTCGTCTCTGAAATTTTTTGAATCTTCAGAGTTATATACGTCGATTTCGAATCTGATTCGAGGAAGATATTTAATCAATCTCTGTAATTTTCCGGCGATTTTGTGTGGTGGCTGAGAAGAGAAGGAATTTAGGTGGAGAAAACGTTGTAACTGGAAGCGATGATAACAAGATCGAATTTAGCTGAGCAGCTGAGGGAATATCAGATTAAATCAAAGCATGATTGGGCTTCTGTTTCTTTCTTCTCGTCGTCTTCTTCCTCGAATTTTCCTTCTTCTAAGTGAGCATTAGTTGTTTTTACGATTTGGAGATTTGTGCTTTTTTGGTAGTTTTTATCTGTCATACAGTTGTGTTCTTCGCTAGATATTAGCTCTGGTTTTGCATAGTATTTAGAGGAACTGGATTTTGGTAATTTTATATTTGAAAATTAGGGTTTTGGTAGATCTGAAAGAAAGTTAGGGAGTATAACCTCATAGGATTTGTTAATTCGAATTCGTAAATTCTACTGAGATCATATAAATTAATCCTGATTGACAGAATTAGATAACATTCCATATCATCTCTTTGTTAAAGAATGTTGTTTAGCCATCTAGTCGAGCCTGGCTATTGAAGATTTGGATTGTATGTTCAATGACTGTAAAGTACTAGTTTCTAAAAGATATTTTCAAGTTCATATATCACTCATTTCTCACAGTTTTGGGAAAAAATGCATCCCAGAGGAGTGTGATATATTCTTATGGCTCTATCAGTAGTTATTTATGTTTAAGTCAAGCTAGCTGCATTGTGACCTTTACTTTTGACACTGTCATTTCAGGCCCGATCAAGTTAGTTCTGTAGGTAAAGTAGCACTTGCTATTTGAATACATTCATGTTTATCAGAATATCTAGTATGACTAGTCTCTACTGTTTCTTTTGTTGGTTAGTTCTATTGAAAATATAATCACTCCCACCATGCTTATCATTATGTGCTCATAGGGTTTAGTCATATGTGTCATGTGCTTTTTTGTTCCTCTAAACTCATTGCCCTTCAAATCACTTTTCCACTCATACGGTCATACCTACATGTGTTTCACGCAATTTTCTTGTTAAGGAGCTAACCACTAAATGTCTTGTACTTGTCTATCACAGGATACAATTCCTGCAGTTTTCTGTACACATCTTCCTATGTTCATGACTAATAAGCTTCTACATGGTTTGATACTTTTTGATCCAGGGTGGATGTTGTAGTCTTTGTCATCTGGGAGCTAGTCATCATCCAGGGTGGATGTTGTAGTCTTTGTCATCTGGGAGCTAGTCATCTTAGCGTTCTTAGTGTTCTCAGCTGTTTCCTTATACTTCAAACGGTTGCAACTCGCATTCATCTTGCTATGTATCACTTTGCTACTACTTATTTGCATGAAAGTCACAAAACAAGTGAGGTTAGCTAGAAAGAAAAAACGAAGAATGCTTCTTCCATTATCTATGTAAAGACCATACCATATGAGAAGTTGCGTCCTTCTTCACACACTTAGCCACAAAACTCACCGTGCTGATCTAATTGCGCATTTAATGGAATGAAGTTGACAATTATGCTCATTTCATCATGGCTTTAGAGGTCTAAGTCAAATCAGGTAATTTCAGGGTATAGGTTTTTTGTTCAGAGAAAAAGATGTGTTTGAAAGAGTTATGTTTCTTGTGTAAATTATATGGAATTGTGGTTGTGAAATTCAGAAAATTTAATATCAAAGGTTGCATTATTTTCTTGTGGGCCTCTGAGAATATATTGAAAAGTTTGAAATTGTCTGAAAATTAATTATATCATGACAAAACAATAAATAGACAAGACACAAAAAGCACCCACTAGTAAATGTCTCAAGTAAATTTTTGAAAACGACCTCACCAATTTAAATTATTCAATATTAACTATATTACAAAATTTATTTTATTTAAATAAACAATACCATCACTATAAAAGGTGAAAATATGACAAATATATCATTTTCAGAGTTTAGAAGTGGCTAATTTGATTAAGTCCTTGCGAAGCGTTTTGCCAGATACAGTCTTTGGAATAGAGTTTATAAATGCGACTTTCCTTATTTTCTTATACGGTGCCACCTGCTCGTATTAAATCCAGTTATCATAAGATTAATGTACCACAAAAATTAAAAATTGAAGTAAAACCATATAAGATAAAATACCTGCTTAGAGATGAAGTCAATAACTTGTTGCTCAGAGAGATTGGTCTCAGGTTTTCGGACAACGTAAGCCATTGGGTATTGTCCTGCTTCTTTGTCCGGAAACCTTGTGCGATACACAAAAATAAAACAATCGATTACAAAAGACTTCACGTTGTTTTGAGTTTTGTAAAGCAAAAGCCATGGCGTTTTTTAATTAAGTTGTGAAGTATAATTACGGAATAACAGCAGCATCGAGAATGTCTGGATGAGTAAGCAGAAGAGCCTCTAGTTCAGCTGGAGGCACCTGTTTATATCAAAATTCAGATCCTTTAAATCCTTTTTATTTTCAGATTTGATCTAATGATAAATAGATAAATTAACCTGATAGCCTTTGTATTTGATCAGTTCTTTCAATCGATCCACAACATAAAGAAACCCATCTTCATCTATATAACAGAGATCTCCAGTTTTAAGCCATCCTTCTTCATTAAAGGTCTCTCTTGTAGCTTCTTCGTTTCCAAAATAACCTATTAAACAAACAAATACTTCAATTTTTTTTTAATATATATTTTAGTGAGCAAAATGTTTCACCTTTTGAAATAGAAGCGCCCTTGAGCCAAAGTTCACCCGTTTGATTAATCCCCAAGACTCGACCCGTATCCGGATCCAAAATCCTTGCTTCAACACCAGAAGACAACATCCCCACCGCACCGTATCTCTTACTCTCCTCCACAGATTCCGCCGCAGCTCCAGCACCGTTAGATTCCGTTAAAGCGTAACCAGTCATAATCTCAACCGTCGGATATTTCTCTAAGAACCCTTCTATAACCTCCTTGCTCAACGGAGCTCCACCACACCTAACTTCTCTCAGAGATTTCAAATCATACTTAGCCCTAATCTGATCTGCATCGTTAATCATAGCTACTATAACCGGCGGTGCCAAAGCTAGATTAGTGGCTCTGTACTTCTCCACCGCGTTTAACATATCGTGGAGTCCGAATCTGGGGAGTATCACCACCGTTGAACCATAAGCTACGGTGCCTAATCCGAAAACTAATAATCCGTAGGTGTGAAACATTGGGACGGTACAGATGAAAATTTCATTTGGATTCCGTATAACCGATTTGAATTTCGAAACGAATGCGATTAAATTCCGGTGAGATGAGATTACTCCTTTGCTTGGTCCTGTTGTACCTGAAGAGTATAGCATCATCGCTGTATCGTCTTGATTGACTCGGTCTCTGACTCGTTCACCACTCGGTTTCTTCTTCATCATCTTGTTCAAAATCCCGACGATTCTAACTCCGCGAGTTAGATCCACGCGATTGTTATCTTCGTCGTCGGTGATTACGACGGAGATTTTAGCGGAGAGTTTGGATGTTAGCTGACGATTAGTGAAGACGAGAGATGGATTACTGTTGGAGATCTGTTTAGAGATTTCACCGACGGTGTTGAGAGGATTAGCAGTGGTTACAACAGCGCCGAGAGACATGACGGAGAGACAAACGACGGGAATGTAAATGGAATTTGGAGAAATAACAAGGACGACGTCGCCTCTCCGTATTCCGATTTCGTTATGGAGACATTCAGAGACGGAATCAACAGCTCTCCAGAGATCAGAGAAGCTTAATCGCTGACCTGTAACGGCGTCGATGAAAGCGGTTGTGCCGTTATGCGGTTGAGAGGAGATGAAAGTTGTGACGTCAAGAGATGGATTTGGCGGGAGAAGTAATGGTTCGCGTTTGCTGTAAAATGTGGAGTTTGATTTGCAGAAACCACTTTTGGGATCGATTAGAGGTTTCTGAGAATCCGCCATTGAAAGGTTATGATTTGAAAGCTCACTAAGGAAGATGAAGAAGTTTAAAAGAGTGGCTAATAAAGCATGGATACATGATTTGAACTACAGTTGTTTTTTATTAAAAAATTGAATAAAAACAAAAAGTGAAAATTGGAAAATAGAGAAATGTTGAAAATCAGAAATAAGACGACTAATGTCTTCTTCTTTTATTTTTATATATTTTAAAGAAAACGACTAATATCTTCTTCTTTTATTTTTTATATTTTGAAGAAAACGACTAATATCTTGTGACTAGTTGAGCATGATTCACGATTACTTGAATTATAAAAAACCATCAATCTCACATTTAAACCACGAGGAAACCTAAAAAATTCAAACTTTAATATGAAGCAATCGAACTACATAACTCATCTGATGTTAAGCTGTTTAGCTGTCTCTTAAGTCGTGAGCAGAAGATATACAAGACCTTTTAGATATTCCACTATTTCAGATCCTCCTAGCTTTGATGTTCCAAAGACTCTATCAACAAAAGTGATTGGTACCTGCTTGATGAAGATGAGTATCAGAGAATCATAAATACGAATGCAAGTAAAGATTTTAAAGGAATCCAATTCTTAAGTTATGAAGATTGACCTCTTCAATATGGTATCTTTTTCTTGTGGCACGAACAATCATTTCCATCTGAAAGACATACCCTTTACTTACACATGAGCTAATCACGTCTTCGAGTACAGATTTTTTGTATAGCCTTTTAAGTAAAGAGTATTTTGGAGGTCAGTCATGAAACTAAACAATATCAGAAGAATGATGCAGAAACGTTTAAATTTTACCGAAATGATCCGGTTAGATCAGAAACACCAGGCCATAAGAGTGTTTGAGCTAGCACATTTGCTCCTCTACTAGTGAGTTTTCGCATAAGATTCCACCCGTGTACACCACCGCCTTTTACATATCTTGTTCCGGTTACTATACTTGCATTTGTCTCTAGTTGTTTCCTTTATGATTAAAAAACAAAGTTTAATATAGAGTGTGAAATTAGTAAGAGATAAAAGAGACTCTTCTTTTTCTTACTTGATGAAACTTGGTAAGTATTTTGGCTGCATAAAAGAAAAGTGACTGGGTTAGAGCAACAATACAACAAGTAAAGAAGAAAACAAAATTGCTGGATCTTACATGATGTGAAAGATCAGCATCCATGATTACGACGAAATCACCAGTAGCATGCTTCAATCACCAGTAGCATGCTTCAAACCATGGATATATGCAGTTCCTGAGATTAATCATGCCAAGAAGATTAAATCCACTTTACATTAAGCAAAACTATAAGCCAATGAAGATATAAACTACAACATACCAAGACCAAGCTTCTTGGCTCTAGGTCTTAAAAGCTGCATCATTTAAAAACAAGACAAACAAAGAGTTCACTTAAACATAGAAGATCATGCAACAATTTACAAATTTCAAGTCCTCCTCATCATTGTACTTACAATGCGGTCTCCACCATACAATTGCTGTAGTTGCATTACAATCTCTTGTGTGCCATCAGGACTCCCATCATCCACAACAATTATCTCAAAATCAACATCCCTACATCAAACAAACAAGTAGCAATTGTAGATATTCAAGTATCAGTATAAATTCTAAATAACATTGATCTTACAGAGAAGAGTCTGCTTAGCAAATGCAATAATATTAATTTCCTATAAGTAGACATTACCAGTATCATCAATCTGAGATTAGAACATCTAGCTTCTGATCATTCAAAAAGGCTATGAAATTACTCCTACATAGTTTATAGGATCACTACATTGACTTTACTACCTCATGCGCACAAAAAACGATCATAAATGTCCATTTTCAAGCTACAATCTCAAACAGTGAACAGAAAAATTTCCGAGATCCCTAACTTTAGGGAGAAAACCAGGAATTGGTGGATCAGATTCGAATTCAAGCATTCAGTCAAATCGGATCAATACACATACAACAGGATTCTGAAATAAGCAGTTAACGTAAAATCATCAAGAGAATTGATTGATAAATTCATTTACCGAAGATGCTTGAAAATCAGATAGACTATGATAGCAATATTAAGTCGCTCGTTGTAAGTAGGAATGATTATGCTATACTTGTACTTGTTACCTCCTTTAGCCCCCTCCTTCTCCGTCATACCAGCCGGATTACTTCTCCGATCCCGGCGATTTTTGCAACGGAGTTAATCTTGTGAATTTTAACCCTTACCATAACAGAATTACACTAACGTGAAAATAAAGGGAGTAAAAAGCAATTTTCTCAAATTGGGCTCAATATAATAACGGGCTTAATATAAAGCCCAAATTTAAAATAGGACAGCTTTTCAAAATGTAAATCGTCTGTCTGAATCGCTATTTCGTTCAGACATTTTTTCCCTGTGTTGCAGAGTCAAAGATAAGGTTTTTCTTTTTTGTCGGGAGTCAAAGGGAAGGTTTTTTTTTTTGTCAGGAGTCAAAGAGAAGGTGTAAAGCTAGGATTTTGTAAATATATATATATATATAGAGAGATGAGCCGAAGTTTAAATATACCGGTGAAGCTTCTTCACGAGTCTTCTGGTCGTATAGTGACGATAGAGCTAAAAAGCAGCGAGCTTTATAGAGGAAGCATGATTGAGTGTGAGGATAACTGGAATTGGACGATAGAGCTAAAAAGCAGCGAGCTTTATAGAGGAAGCATGATTGAGTGTGAGGATAACTGGAATTGCCAGCTCGAGGACATTACTTATACCGCCAAGGTAATCAATGGGTTACTCAGAAAAAAATGGGTTCATTTTCAATGTGGCAATTTTGTAAACATAGGTTTGGTTTGAATTCCATTGTTGATGTTGGTGCTGTTAAAACCCTAGATTTGACAAGCCTGGCCTATCTAATAGGGAATTTTAGGTTGCTTCTTATTTAAATTTCTTTCCAAGTGGGATTAGTAATCCTTGAAATTCTTGCTGCATAAACCCCTAGAATTGGTGATCAAGGTTACGCTTTTGTGCTTATATAGTTTATATTCAAAGCCTAGAAAGCTCTTTAGGTATCCATTGGTCTAACATGTGATTATCTCAAGTTTAATGGTCTTAAAGCTTCTTGTTCTTTGAGATATATGGGTTCTGAATTATCCTGTAGTTGTTGTTGAAGGAACTACTTGTAGTTTCTACTTCAGATTTTCAGAGCCATATATTCCACATGAGTATATTGTTGAGTAAGCTAAGAAGTCCTAACAAAGTCTCCTAGGAAATCTCATTGTAGATAAGAAAGGAGTTTGTTGGGATATTAGGATTTTTTGTAGATAAGAAAGGAGTTTGTTGGGATATTAGGATTTTAGGAGTTATCTAGAACCTAGAAAGTTTTGTAACAACTTCTCTCTATATAAAGAGATAGTCGAGTAGAGCTAAGTAAGAGAGTAGATTGTGCTTAAGGTTTTGAGTTATATTTTCCTTAAGATTAATAAGAAGAGTTTAGTTCTTATTCACTTTGTGTGTGATAATGATCCTTGCAAAACAAGATATATCAGATGCAACTTAGTGAGTTCTCTTGTTAATTGTCACTTAACTTTTGATTAGGGTTCCTCAATGTTGTGGTTACAGGATGGTAAACTATCACAGCTTGAGCATGTATTCATTCGAGGCTGCAAAGTTAGGTTCTGTATTCTGTAAACTCTTGTGCGTCTTTCCTAGGTTTATGAATTTCATTGGAGCATTCTTATAAAACCCTAGCTGATTAGTAATTGACCTAACAGGTTTATGGTCATACCAGACATTCTTAAGCATGCTCCTATCTTCAAGCATTTAGATGCTAGAATCAAGGTATATGATTGGGTCTCTAGGCATATATTCAATGAACAAAAGTTTCTTACTTGCGTGCATTGATCAATGCAGGGAAAGAGCTCATCACTAGGTGTTGGCAGAGGTAGAGCTGCGATGCGAGGAAAAGTAAGTTCACTCTCTCACTCTCTCGTGAAAGCAATGTCGAGACATTTCATTGAACTTCTTCACATTTTGAAAATCCTTGTTAGCCCGTTATTGCTTCTTTTGTCACTGCGTTTTTCGATACTAATTGTTGGATTCTTGCAAAGCCGGCTACTGGACGTGGAACTGGAGGAAGAGGAGTAGTACCACCTGTGAGAAGATAATTCATTATACTTTCAACATGCTTTGATCCTGAGACAAGTTTTCTACAATATCCAGGTGAAAGCCACTGTTCTTGGTTCTGTCATTTATGCTTTAGGGTATACACTGTAAAACCAAACAAGAAAGAACAAGATTTATGTCCAAATGCACTAGTAGTTCTGTATTTTTGGGAAACAAAAGATGTTTGAATCATTGACAAGTTTTTGTTATTTTTCTCTCTTTTTTTCTTCTTGCATTGAAAAACAAAAACATATTGAATCCAAAACAAAAACAAAAACATATTGAATCCAAAACAAAAACAATCCAAAAATAGTCATGAAAAAGGGTTCCCTTGCATCTTATTATTGAATCCAAAGACATAGAAAAGACTAGAAACATACAATTACATTTTCACAACATGTGAAACTGCAGTTGACATTAATATGTGCATTTGAGATTTCACAATATGTGAAACTGCAGTTGGTCCATCTCTTTGTCTCCTTCTCTGTCCCCGAATCCTAAACCCAAGTCTTTTTTGACTCTTCTGTCCCCAAATCCTAGACCCAAGTCATCTTCGACTCCTCTTATTCTTTATTACTCCAAAAGCAGAAATCCAGCAGGTTCAGTTCTTGCAACATGACTGAACTTAGATGTGTTGTACTTCCTGTGAACTCCGGTCAGCTTCCCTGTTCCTGCCTTCTTATGAAAAGCCACCATCTTTCTTGCGCATACCCTAAAAAAAATCATAATTCAATAACCTTATATGAAGTTCCCAAAGAAGTCTGAAACTATGAATGTTCTGTGTGAACTTACAGTAATTGATCTTCCATGTAACCTGTGTGAAACTCACAGGTTATGCTCCATTCTTCAAATCCTTTAAGTGTACACAGAGCAGTATAGACTGCTGAGGCAGCTAGCTTTGATGGAAGATACTCCAGCATTTCATATTCCACAAGACAAAGATCTATCATAAAGAATGATAACACCTCAAGCTGAAACCACAATTACATACCACACAGCCTTAGATGGTTTCTTTACAGAAAGATTCAAGCTTTTTCTATAATCGAAATAAAAATACAAACCATTTTGTCAGATTGGGCAGCTTTGAGAAACCGTTTCATGAACACGTATGGAGTTGGGAAATAAAAGTTGAATTGCAATGTGTTGGCCATAAGTTTCTCCATATCTAGCACTTCTGTTCTTGTGTAAGCTTTGTCAGAGATCAAGATGAGATCATCAATAACTGGAACCGAAACTTCTTCATATTTGCAAGCAATCAACAAAGCAGTAACTCCAACAAGCTGAAGCTTTTTCCTCGAGATTTCATGAACTGCAAGGAATCGGTCGATGAGATTGACTGTTAGGTAAAGTGTTTCCTCCATCAACTCAAACTTGTAATGTACCTGTTCCGTTTTTCCAGCAAAATTACTCATTAGGCATTGAAACCACAATCAGCAAACTTGTACAGCTTTTTTTATCTCAATCAGTCTAACCTCAACCAACCAGTCAATAAGGATTGCTCTCATTTTCTCATTCAGATCTTTTTGATTGTCCATATAGTTAGGAGGCACACAACTACGTTCCTGTACAAACATAGAAATGAATCAAACATAAATACAAGAAGCGCATTGATGATTAAAAAAAACAATATAATAAGTCCAAGTCACCTCAAGCTTCTTGTAATTGGCATGTATCATATCAATATAATCAACAACAGCTAAAGGATTATTCTCATCGCAGGCATCAATATCAATCACAGTCTCTTCTTCTTGATCTTCATCTTCCATTTGGTCTTCATCTTCATCTTCCATTTCAATATCCTTTTGAAAGACACAAGCAATATAAGTAATTCCATAAACAAAACAAGAAAGGGTTTTAGTATATACCATCTGGTCGTCAATCTCATTAAGCATTGCTTCAGTATGTTGTACAAACATTGGTTCATTAAAGTCACCTTCTTCTTCCTTATCACTATCATGTACATCAATGATAATGCGCTCTGGTTCTTTCAGAGTATCTTGTGGCGTAGTTTCTTCCTTATCACTATCATCCACATCAATGATAATCCTCTCTGGTTCTTCAGTTAGCACTGAGTCTGGTATCACTGTAGGGTGTACCTTTTCATAGGTTTGTTGCTTCTGATCAGCTAACTGAGCAGCAAACTTCCTGAGCCCACATAGATTACTCAAAGCTCATTAATTGACTCAGTTTCAGACATTGTGAGATATTAAAAGTTGACAAGACTAAATCTTTACCTAGTAACTGGCCGATGCGGAGGTGTTTTAAAACAGTTAACATCAGACCTCCTGTAAAATCAGACCAATCTTAAGAATGTAATCAAAGGGAGTATCTCAAATCTGACTATTTCAATTGAACTTACTCAGAAAGTGGTCTCTTGTTAGTAGCATGAGGGCGAGATGGATCGTCACGGATAATGTTCTTGTCAATGGTGCTTAGTGCAGTTCGGGTATGTCCTGTGTTCGTTGTCGGCTTAATTTTTCCTCCGGCTACTCCGCCTACACAATGTAATTTCGAAGTCAATTTGGGGGAGAAAAAAAAAGAAAAGATTTGATTTTTTTTTGATAAAATCGTTCGACTAAGGTACCATGAAGTCTCGTTTCTTCAACAAACCCGAAGCTATTTTCATCCGATCTCCCCATTTTTATTTAGTTATCTGTGGATTACATTAAATCTCTTGTAAATCAAATCCCAAACATCATAAAAAAAAAAATCAGGGTTTTACAAAACACTAGATTCCCGATAAAAAGGGAAAAGATTAGATCAAATAAATAACTAAAAGACCAAATCAAGACCAAGAACTGTATTCGTAAAAACCCAGTCGAAGAAACCCACGAAGAAAAATGTCACCTTTTCACAATCAACCCTAAAGAACCACCGCAAAATTAATCACAGACTCTTGTAAACCCAGTAAATCTCCTTAAACCCTAAATTCCCGTTTGATCTCTCAATCCAAAGAGAGAAAGAGAGATCTATCAACAAAACCCAGAAATTTCTTCAAGCCTCTCTATCCCCCTAGCCTTCTCATTAGAGATGATCTCACACTTTTTGAAGAGCCAGAGAAGAAAAAAACAAGAAGCGAAGAAAAAGAAGAGACTTTGAATAAGATTGTGAAGACGATGAGAAGAGCGTATATACCCAAATGTTTTATTTTTCTTCTTTAAAATTAACAACGTTCACAAAACTCTTAGCCATTGGATTTTATCCACGTGTCATAATCGGAAGTTATTTTTTTTTTTTCAAATCTACGAACGGCTAGGTCTATTTTCCCCATGTGGTTGCTATTCAAATTCATAGGTTTTTCTTTTTTTCCATTTTGGGGAATACAAGTAAATTTAAATATATTAGTATTTTTATTGGTTCTTATCAAAATCGAATATTTTATTAATTCTTATCAAAATGTGTTTGATAAGAACTAATTAAGATAGATTAATATATTTTTTAAGAAATGAATTTTGTTAAATCTAAAGATTAATGAAATTCTTTTTAAAGCAAAAATATATATATATATATATATATAATATATATATATATATATATATAAATTTTTGGCAATATGATTATGCAGTGTATCATAATAATATCAAATTCGAATTTTATGGAAATAAGATATATAAAAAAAAGTTTACATAATAATAGTATTAATGCAACTTCCTCAACAATGTTTAACAAAAAAAAAAAAACTTCCTCAACAATAAAGTATATTACAACAATAAGTTTTCAAAATTTTAATTTTTTTTTTTGATATTTTGGTTATTTTGCATAATATAATATAGGGAACTATTATTTTTCAAAATTTGAAATTTTGTAACGTTAGAAATGCTTGTTTTACATGTTCAATTATTTATTAAATATTTTTTTTATGTAGGTTTGTATTACAATTCTATCATTATTAATATAATAATTTAGATTTTAAAAAAACTAATATTTTCAAATTTAAAGTCATTTAGTTATAATTGTTGTTAACTTGTTACGGCTTCTCACTTTAGAAAAGCTAGACTAGTGTTACATTTGCAAGGTACTACTCATTTTGGTGGGACCTGTCTTACACTAGTCTCTTGGTTTTGATAAGTGTTTAGGATTGAATTGGTAAGTTTCTTGACTTTGACTTGTGATTGACCAAAAAAAAAAGTTGGAATCAAATATAAATGTAATGGATATTCAAAATATTAAATTGATTAGTATTTTTGAATATTTTGACTACACTTAATAATAATATTAAATATTAACACCAACCACATTTAAATCTATTAACACACTTGGGAAAGTAAAAAAACATTGGGTTTTAAATCTTGAAGCACGTCTTAATTATATATATTTATACAGATTTTTTAATGAGATGATTTCGATTTCATCATAAATATATTTGGTTTTTTAAATAATTCACTTTGAGTGAAATTTAGCTAATTTTGAATATATATTATATTGGTTATTTTGCTTATCTAAATTATTTTAATCCAAAGTAACTTAGTATTTTGAAAATTTTGAAATCTTGAATTCCAAAATTTGATGAGGTGGGTTTAAATGTATGAAGTTAATATTCTATCTAGGTATGTTTCCAATTAATTAAAGGCTATGTGCTAATTAAATAAATATGTCTTTTGTGGCACAAAAAAGTAGGTATAAATACATATACTTCTAAGAGAATAATTTGTTTATGTAATTTTAAATTAAAATATCATTTTTGAAAATATGAGATAACAAAATATGATATGATATCATATTTATTCAAAAATATTTTGATTTTTTGGCATATTTTGATGTAAAATGGTAAATCAAATTACCAACATCTATTTTCCTTTCCATAGTCATTAAAATTAGTTGTTTTATTTTCTTATGTTATAGTTGATTGCAAATATATCTTTAACAACTTTAGTTTTGAAAAACAAATTGTTAGTAAAACTCTATGTGGCATTATTACATTAGAAAAACAATTATATTTTGGCTTAGGAAACAATTATCTTTCTTTTGTTTTCATCAGTTTTCATTTGTATTTTATCATTTCTGTTGTAATTACTATTTTCGATTTATCAAAGAATCAAACCGAAAAAGAGGAAATTTAAATATTTAAATGGGTTCTCAATTTTTTTACCATCAAAAAACTAAAATCATATTTGAACCAAATGGAAAATGAATCAAACCGAAAAAGAGGAAATTTAAATATTTAAATGGGTTCTCAATTTTTTTACCATCAAAAAACTAAAATCATATTTGAACCAAATGGAAAATCAAATGTGTGTTTGAAATATTAACTTAATTAGTATTTTCAGATATTATGATTATATTTGTAGCAATATTAAGTATTTATATAATATATTTTTGAGTATTTATAATATTTGATTATAAAGTAACCATTTAGAACAAACAATTTTCAAATGGGTAAATATGGATACAAATTAAAAAAGCTAAATGAAACCATTTTTTATGAGATTTAATGGTACTTAAATATTTATTTATGTATGAGAATAAAAAAAAACGGATCGAATCAAAGATTCAGACACCTATACTATTTCTTTTTATATTAAAAACCCGATCTTTATTGTTACTTACAAGTTACAAAGAAACTTTATAATAATTTTTCAGCTACTGCGAGGATTAAAAGCGTGATTGAAAAAATGGTACAGAGGTGGTTGCGTTATTCCACATCGTTGTTAACACTGATTAAATATATTTCACATAATTTTGTACATTTATATTTCACAAGATTTTGTACATTTATATGTAAGTTTAAATATTCAAATTTCACAATATACATTAATATCTTAAATTCATTGTTTTAAAAAGTTATATTCTTAAATATTATTTTAGAATAAGAATAAAAAACAAACCGAATCAAAGATTCAAACACCTAAACCTATTCTTTTTATTAATCTTTTTTATATTGAAAAGACTGATTTTTATTATTACTTACAAATTGCAAAGAGAATTTATAATAACTTGTCAGCTATTGCGAGGATTAAAACGTGACCGAAAACTGGTACATAGGTGATTGAGTTATTCCACATCGTTCTTAACACCCATCAGACATATTTCACAAATATATATATATATATATATTTATATGTAAATTTAAATATTCAAATTTCACAATATATATTAACATCTTAAATTCAATGTTTTTAAAAATTATACTCTAGTAAATCATGATATTTTTCACACAAAAAATAGATTATTACTATTATTTTATTATTATATATACTGTTTTTTTTTTTTTTTGCTACTTTTCAGTTATAGATATAGATTATTACTATTATTTTATTATTATATATACTGTTTTTTTTTTTTTTTGCTACTTTTCAGTTATTGATGTCAAAACATTTAATATTCATTAGTTTTTCCGAATGAATTCAAATTCAATTTTAGTTTTCCAAAGTACAAAGAAGTAAAGATTCTTTCAGATATTTTCAAACATCATTTAAACACACATTTGCATCTTATTATAGTATTTGTGAAGTACCAATTCAAAAAAAACCTTCATTTTATTTATTTGTGAAGTACCAATTCAAAAAAAACCTTCATTTTATTAGAATATTATGGCATTTGCCATTGTAATTAATAGGTCATTAATTATTATAATCCAAAAACGGCATTAAATCTTTTAAAGAGATAATAATATGATTATATCAATATTTGAATATATATTAATAAAATTCGTAACATAAAAAGAAATATATATATATGTATTAAAAATTAGAAACGTACTATTTATATTAATATATTAACAAAAAATAAAATTACAATTTTTATTTAAATTATTTTTTCTATTATTATTAATAAAATGATTGATTGGATATTGTTTTTTTTTTTTCTATTATTATTAATAAAATGATTGATTGGATATTGTTTTTTATAAAGAAAGAGTTCTTTTTGTCGTAATTTTTTCATAGCTATCATTAAATTATATGAATTTATTTTAAATAATCGTTGTCTTATTTCACATAAGCTTTTAACGGGTAATCTTTTTTTTATAGTTACATGTTAATGAAAAAAAAACACAATCTTTTTTTTTTAAATCAATTTTTGGAAAACTATAAAAAAAATTAGCTATTATTTTTTCCAAAGAAAACAGAATTTTTTCTGTCAGAAAAAAAAAAAAATATTTTCAGAAAACTCTCAAATTTATCAATAATTAGTAATTTTGTGACAAAAATATAATAATAATAAATTAAAAATTTTGTGACAAAAATATAATAATAATAAATTAAAAATATGCATGATTTCATATTTTTTTAAAAACAATAATTAAAATAATATATTTTAGTTTTTAAGAAAATATAAATCCCCTGCAATCGCACGAGAGAAATCTAGTTGACATAGTAAAACTAATGTCATACGGTACAAAATCATACATTAAGGGTTCTAATTTCGGGATAGTAAAGTGATGATTGGTATAGTGGATAGAGACACGTTGCGTCGTACCACTATCAATCCAACGCCAATCATGTTTTGTAATAGTTATAAATAAATTTAGTTTCACTTATTAATATCAATTTTTTTCTATTTTTTATATCGCTACCGCTCTCTGCTACCGCTTCCTCTATTTATAAATAAATTTAGTTTCACTTATTAATATCAATTTTTTTCTATTTTTTATATCGCTACCGCTCTCTGCTACCGCTTCCTCTATTGTCAGCTGTTACTCATCTCACCACTCTTCTTAAGAATTATAATTACCTGCTGTGTATTGTTACCTTGTTTCACCCAACTAAAACACATCATATTTTATCGGGTTTATCCGGTTTAATACTATTTTGTTGGGCCCAAAACTTACCACCACACTTGAGCTTGTGGCCCATATATATATTTTATACTTAAGCCTGGCCCAAAATGTATTGTGCTTTAAGATGGACAACTATGGAAATCTAATGGAAATCTACATTAGTACATCCAAATTCAAAACCATATGATTCTAAAATATACATCAAAAACTATATATCATTCTAGTATGTGGAAATTTTTATTTTTGTTTTGAATAGCTAAAAAATTGTCTATTTAAAATTGTTATTCTTTAATTTACAAATACATAATCATTATAGGATAAGAAAACAAAGATAACATGAATATAAAGCAATCATAGTAGATTGAAATTTCAGTAAGGTCCCCATCTGAGTTGCAACTTTGGTACCAAAAGATTCGATTGCTAAAATTAATTTTCTTTGTTTTTTTGATTTTTCAACTATATTGACAAAATCTAAAAATCCAAATAAAGGATAAGATTTGACGTGGCAACTTGTAAGTGGTTCACAGATGAAAAATCATTAGTATTATAGTATCATTATAATTCAATAGATCAAAAAGCCACAATTGAATTGATAAAGTATTTTGTAAAAAAAAAAAATCATTCTTAATAGTATTTCTTAGTGAACTTTCACATTAGCATGTGCTAAGTATGATATAATATATAGATTTTTAATATATCTGCCATTTTTGTGTTGTAATGTAATTATTATACAAAAGGCTTGGTGTCATTTTTTTTTTATATAGATGAAGATTGTCTTCTAATGATTGCATGTAATTATGCAAACATAAAATGTTAACGTTCTAGATAAATTATCAAACTAAGTAACAAAACCAACTTTTTTTCACTCTTCAAGGGACCCCAAAGTAAAGTTGTAAAGAATCGGTGCATCATCGAAATAACGTGTGAACTATCGATAAATGCTCCACAATGACACCCCACCATATCCACTTACTAATGTCATTTCAGCTTTTTGTATTTGATATTTTAAAAGTTGAGATTTCATCAAAATTTCATCAAAATCCTTTAATAATTCACCTACTATTTTTATAAACACAATTTATTATTTCTGGATCATAGTATTTTGATCGTAACTCATAAGTCACATCGAATAAGACCAAAATAATAGAAACCGATTAAGCTAATTAATAAATCCCCGAATGTTTTATTTTGGACTTTTTTTTTCAACTACTAGAAAACTATTTAGTTTCTTTGTTTATTTTATTTATGTCTTATGTAATTTGAAATATTACAAATACTTATCCTCTTTGTTGTTTATGTTTTTTTTTTTAAAATAGGTGTTATATAAATCATACGTTGAAAATAACTAATACATAATTTAGACATTTGATCGTTTATGAAAAAATTATATATAGTAATATAGCCTTCATCTCCTACATGTTACTGTTTTTGTCATCAAATCTAGTCATTTTATATCTCCGACGGTTCCGCTTCACCTCGGTTATTTCCAAAAATTTCTCTGTCCATAACTTGCACACTCACTCAAACTGCAAAGTTTCTTGATTCGTAATTAGAGAATGTCTTTAATAGTTTGAACGTGTATTAGGTGCAGAAAATCTGTCATAATTGAACTTCATCATGAATCTCATTCATTTCTTGCGGCAATATGTCCTAATTGAACTTCTTCATAGATCTCATTACTTTCTTGCCGCAGTACAAATGAGAAGATAAAATTTTATAATTATTTGACATATTTAGTTTTTTTATTGGTTAATGTGTAAGCACCTGACTAATGAAGTCTACACGTTTGATTAATCAAATACAAATAAACTTGATTAAGTTAGATCTAAACATTCAGCTAATCATTTTTGGTTCATCAAATAAATAATTAATTTTATCATAAAAATCTATAGCAGGAAAATTATCGTAGTGGTATAGGTAATGGGAGGAGTGCCAGCAGCACTGGGAGGAGTGCCAGCAACAGTGATGGTAGTGGTAATCGTAGAGGGAATGGTGATGGTAACGGGAGTGGTGGTAGTGGAAGCAATAGTAGGAGGAGGGGTAGTGCCTATTCCAGACATCTACAATTAAACAAAGAAATTGATAGTTGTTCTGTAATTTGAAATTTTCTTTAATATAGTTTGAGCATATATTAAATGCAGAAAATCTGTCTTAATTGAACATCTTCATGTATCCCATTCCTTTCTTGCGCGGTACAAATGAGAAGATAAAATTTTATAAATATTAGACCTAATTAGTTTTTTTTTAATTGATTAATGTGTTATTATATTTTTTCGTTGTATTTAGATCGAAATGTCCGTTTTCATCTTGTCTCGGACATAATTCATTTCTTCTATTTATAAATATATGCGTTTTTAAGTGAGAAAAAAACATATTCAACAAGTGTTTGATGCAGGTCTCCTATATATATATAGGAAACTTTATTACAAACATGATTTTTTTTTTCCTTCTAAAAATAGTACAAAATATCCAATTATTACTTTAAAAAAATAGAATCTACTTTTACATATTATAGCAATCTATATAAACACAAAATTTGATTATGGATAAAATGAAATAATAAAAAATTAAAAGGCTTATTTTTTTAACAGTAAAAGAAAGAAGAAAAGTAGAAACAAGTTTTTTTTAATTATAATTTTTTTAATATTCAAAACTCATTTTTTTCTTTTAAAGATTTGAGATTTTTCTTGCTATTATTGTTTTCCAATAAAAACATTTTTCCGTAGAGAAAGTTACAGAACAACTATCAATGCTGATTTGTCGTAGTCAGAAATTATTACTAGTTAAAGCCAAAAGTCCGGAAAAACAAATATCTAAACTGTGGGCCCAATCAGTCAAGGAAAAGTAAACACAATAGCCCAACTTGGCCCATTACAACTGTACCGACAAATTGATATTAAAAGTACAAAAATACCCTTCAATTATAATCCGCCACCATTATTGTGCATAATACACGCTATTCACTATATATACTGTCACAGACTATGATCTTCATCACTCTCATTCATCCAAAAACAAATCAAAAGCTTCTTCATCTCCATGGATCCTTACAAGGTATATCTTCATTTATTTTTTTCTTTCCAACGTTTTGCTGCTTAACTTATATCATAATTTGCTTATAACTATGAGTTAGTATAAGTTGTGTTCTTCAAATGATTAAGCCCTGGTTTAGAGATATGACCTTCTATTATACTAGTGATTCTTTGGCCAAATCAGAAAAAGTAATCTATTTATTAAATGATTTCTCAGATCTAGGCACCTTACTAATTAAGCCTACACGTTTGATTAATCAAATACAAATAAACTTGATTTAGTTAGATCTAAACATATGATTAATCATATCTAAACATTCGACTAATCATTTTTGGTCCATCAATTAAATAATTAATTTTATCATAAAAAATCTATATCAGGAAAATTATTGTATAAATCAAGACTTGTATATACTGAAGTTATTAAAAAAAAAGTACTATATAATAAAATTTTGGAAGTGATAAAATAAAATTAAGACACCGAATGATTGTATTAACCATGCTAATACTGATTTAAAAAGGAAAAAAGACAATAATACAACACTCTTATTTAATATTTATGTCTACAAACAAACTCCTGGATCATCCGGATCCGACCAGGATTTGGGGTCAATGGACCAAAACATTACTAATAATAGATATAACTATTGTGTTGACTGTTGACACTTTACAGTATCGTCCTTCAAGCGCATACAACGCACCATTCTACACAACAAACGGTGGTGCTCCAGTTTCAAACAACATCTCTTCCCTTACTGTCGGAGAAAGAGGTACTGTAATAATAAAGATTCGCTATAATCAAAACTGTTAGAAAACACTAGAATCTTTGTCTTTTTATAACATTTTAAGTTACTTTGTTTTGTGTTCAGGTCCTGTTCTTCTTGAGGACTACCATTTGATTGAGAAAGTTGCTAATTTCACTAGAGAAAGGATCCCTGAAAGAGTGGTTCATGCAAGAGGAATCAGTGCTAAGGGTTTTTTTGAGGTTACTCATGACATTTCGAATCTCACATGTGCTGATTTTCTTAGAGCTCCTGGTGTTCAAACTCCTGTTATTGTCCGTTTCTCCACTGTTGTTCATGAACGTGCTAGTCCTGAAACTATGAGAGATATTCGTGGTTTTGCTGTCAAGTTTTACACCAGAGAGGTATACCATAAGTCTCCTCTCCATTATTCTTTGTAGGACAAGGAATATGAATATTCGGTTCGGATTTAATTCGTTTTTTTTTGGGTTTAAAAATAAGTTTCATTCGAGTATTTTAAAATTTTGGTTCAGATGGTTTTATATATGAGTAGAACCATAATCTTCTACTCATATACTTGAATTTTTTTTGAAAAATAAAAATAAAAATCCAAACAATTAAAATCAACAAAAAACCAAATAAAATAGCTAATAAGATTCTATAAAATTTATATAGTTTAAAAAAAATATCAAAAATTAAACATAAAATTGGATTATATAAGTTTAAATATAATTAAAAAATTAGGTATATAATTTTAGTTTAGATTTTTGGATAAATATTTTGATTCTCGGTTTGGATTCGGTTTCTATATTTTCGGATTTAGGGATTGAGATCCCTGGTCCGGATTCAATATCAATTTTTCGGATCGGGTTAGTTTCGGTTTTTCGGATCCGGGTATTTTGCCATGCCTATTTCTCTAGTAGCTTCTTTAGAATCATTACTAATGATGTGTGTCTTGTTGTAGGGAAACTTTGATCTTGTTGGGAACAACACTCCAGTATTCTTCATCCGTGATGGAATCCAGTTCCCGGACGTTGTCCACGCCTTAAAACCAAACCCGAAAACAAACATCCAAGAGTACTGGAGAATCCTAGACTACATGTCTCACTTACCAGAAAGTTTACTCACATGGTGTTGGATGTTTGATGATGTTGGTATCCCCCAAGACTACAGACACATGGAAGGATTTGGTGTCCATACCTACACTCTAGTAGCCAAATGTGGAAAAACACTCTTCGTTAAGTTCCATTGGAAACCAACTTGTGGAATCAAGAATTTGACAGATGAAGAAGCCAAAGTAGTTGGAGGAGCTAATCATAGTCATGCTACTAAAGATTTACATGATGCTATTGCTTCTGGTAACTATCCTGAATGGAAACTTTTCATTCAAACAATGGATCCTGCTGATGAAGATAAGTTTGATTTCGACCCGCTCGATGTAACCAAGATTTGGCCGGAGGATATCTTGCCTTTACAACCTGTTGGTCGATTGGTTTTGAACAGAACCATTGATAACTTCTTTAATGAAACTGAGCAACTTGCTTTTAACCCGGGTCTTGTGGTTCCTGGGATATATTATTCTGATGATAAGCTTCTTCAGTGTCGGATTTTTGCTTATGGTGATACTCAGAGACATCGTCTTGGACCTAATTATTTGCAGTTACCTGTTAATGCTCCTAAATGTGCTCATCATAATAATCATCATGAAGGTTTTATGAACTTCATGCATAGAGATGAAGAGGTAAGTCTATGAGAAAACCTTTTGGATCTGTATTCAAAATCTTTAACATGTGTTTTGTTTTTTACAGATTAATTACTATCCTTCAAAGTTTGATCCTGTTCGATGTGCTGAGAAAGCTCCTATTCCGACAAAATCCTACAGTGGAATCAGAACAAAGGTTTGATTCTTGTAACATTGTGACCTTGTCTTGTCTCTTTTAAATCATCAAATGCTGATAAAGCTTTTAAATTTGGTAATGATTCAGTGTGTTATCAAGAAGGAGAATAACTTTAAACAGCCTGGTGATAGATACAGATCATGGGCACCAGACAGGTGAAACAACAACATCCACACTACTTATATCACTTACAACAGCTTAAACCCTAATCTTTTTTTAACTTATGATTACAGACAAGATAGATTTGTTAAGAGATGGGTTGAGATTTTGTCTGAACCACGTCTCACACACGAGATCCGTAGTATTTGGATCTCTTATTGGTCTCAAGCTGATCGATCTTTGGGACAAAAACTTGCAAGTCGTCTTAACGTAAGACCAAACATCTAGAGACCAATCACAAGATCAAAAAGGTATAAACCCTATGTTGTTTGTGTCGTGTCTGTATAATAAGTCTATCCTTGTAATCTCCATAAGCCTGATGTCTTCACTATCTTTTGTAATCTCTTACAATATGAATTAATCTCCATAAGCCTGATGTCTTCACTATCTTTTGTAATCTCTTACAATATGAATGTTTTCATTGAAGAATGTATGTGATTATTACATTAAACTCGGCTATAATTTCGAATTTGTCTATTTATAGTATAGTCTTGGCAAATTCAAAGACATTCACTCTACACCACACGTAATTAGTTTGACCTTTTAATTTGCCTAATTACGTTATCCATGACACGTGGCAAGTTTTATCTCATTTTGTCGACATGTATCTAAAAATAGATAATTTTTTTGGTGCTATATAAGAAAAAAAAAGAACGAGTGTTGAACACACGCTGATTTGTGTAAACACAACAATTTAACCTAAAAATCGACAAATTGGGATCAAATTTTCTGCATCATGGATCCTTACATGGTACTATCGATCAATTCTCTCACGTTCTCGTTTCTGTAATCTGTAATTTTCTCTTCTTAGTTGATCAATTTGAGTCCGTTACGTCTCAATTTCGTGTTGAAGACCTAGTATGATCTTACTTGTTGCAGTAGAATTTGATAGTGGGTGTGGTTTTTTTGGTAAAATCGATTGAGAAATTAAGGATTTGGTGCAAAAATTGGGATGATTGTTCGATTTTCAGTGTTTGTGGGGTCTTTAAGATCGATTTTATATTATTTAATCCAAAGATCTGATTTTTTAAGAGCCCTTTTGGATTTGTTTATTTTATCCGCATGGTTATGTTCAAATTAAACTATTAGTCTAAATGAATGATGCGTGATCTGTCAATATCGTTGTAGATCATTATGTTTTGAAGTTTTTTTTCTTGAGTTATTTTGTTAAATTGTGTAGAAAATCTTGTTACAGAATTGCAGCTACTGTAGCAATTTTAGAGGTGTTTATGTTGAATATGGCTATTATGATCATGTTTTGTGGTGTTGTGATATATCATTATATATTGTTGGGTGAAGGTTCGTCCTTCAAGCGCTAATGATACCCCTTACTGGACTACAAACTCTGGTGCTCCTGTGTGGAACAACAACTCTTCTTTGACTGTTGGACCCAGAGGTCCTGTTCTTCTGGAGGACTATCATCTGATTGAGAAACTCGCCAACTTTGACAGGGAGAGGATTCCTGAGAGAGTGGTTCACGCCAGAGGAGCTAGTGCAAAGGGGTTCTTTGAAGTCACTCATGACATTACAAATCTTACTTGTGCTGATTTTCTTCGAGGACCTGGCGTTCAGACTCCTGTTATTGTTCGTTTCTCGACTGTCATTCATGAGCGTGGCAGCCCTGAGACCCTCAGAGATCCTCGTGGTTTTGCTGTTAAGTTTTACACCAGAGAGGTTAGCTCTGATCCTTACTGTGGTTTCACTATTTTGGGGAATCAGTATAATGTGCTTGTACTGATTACTCTTACCATCTATTTGCAAACTTAGGGGAACTTTGATCTTGTTGGGAACAACTTCCCTGTCTTCTTTGTCCGTGATGGAATGAAATTCCCTGATATGGTCCATGCCTTGAAACCAAATCCCAAATCCCACATTCAGGAGAACTGGAGGATAATGGACTTCTTCTCCCATCACCCAGAGAGTTTACACATGTTTTCGTTCCTCTTTGATGATGTCGGTATCCCACAGGACTACAGGCACATGGACGGTTTTGGGGTCAACACTTATGTGATGATCAACAAAGCCGGAAAAGCTAACTATGTGAAATTTCACTGGAAGCCGACTTGCGGGGTTAAATGCTTGATGGATGAAGAAGCTATCAGAGTTGGAGGATCCAATCACAGTCATGCCACTAAAGATCTCTATGACTCGATTGGAGCCGGGGTTTATCCCCAGTGGAATCTCTTCATTCAAGTGATTGATCCTGATCATGAAGACAAATTCGATTTTGATCCTCTTGATGTCACAAAGATCTTCAAGTGATTGATCCTGATCATGAAGACAAATTCGATTTTGATCCTCTTGATGTCACAAAGATCTGGCCTGAAGATATCTTGCCTCTGCAACCCGTTGGCCGCTTGGTCTTGAACAAAAACATTGACAACTTCTTTAATGAGAATGAACAGATTGCTTTCTGTCCTGCTCTTGTGGTTCCTGGTGTCCATTATTCTGATGATAAACTACTCCAGAGCCGAATCTTCTCCTATGCTGATAGTCAGAGACACCGTCTTGGACCAAACTATTTGCAACTACCTGTTAATGCTCCTAAATGTGCTCACCACAACAATCACCATGAAGGTTTTATGAACTTCATGCACAGGGATGAGGAGGTAAATCATCTACTCAAAATCTAATCATTTTGACATTTAATGATGTGGGTCTGTTACTTCTCCAGGTTAATTACTTCCCTTCAAGGTTTGATCCAGTTCGCAATGCCGATAAGTTCCCAACAGTCCCTTTTCTCTGCTCTGGGAATCGCGAGAAGGTCATATTCTTCTCCATACCTTAAACTTGATGATCACACAAGTTCTTTCTAATGTTTTTTTGGCTTTCTTCATTATAATCTCAGTGCATGATTGAGAAGGAGAACAACTTTAAGCAGCCAGGGGAGAGATTCAGGTCTTGGGATGCAGACAGGTAAAGACTCAAAACCTCTTTTGCAAAAATCTCACAGTTCATAATAACATCTTGATCATCTTTATAGGCAAGAGAGGTTCGTGAAGCGTTTTGTGGAAGCACTTGCTGAGCCACGTGTTACACACGAGATCAGAAGCATTTGGATCTCTAACTGGACTCAAGCAGACAAAGCTCTGGGACAGAAACTAGCGACTTGTCTTAACGTGAAGCCAAACTTCTGATTGAAATAGTATCTCTAAAAGACCAAAGTAAAATCCTATTATGCTTTGGTCTCTTAAATAATCAATTTGGTAATTTATATAATTAGAATAAACATTGTCTAGTTACAATAAAACAATGACAATGAAACGCTTAAGGAAGGGTACTAGTTCTTTATATGTGATATTTTCTTTTAAATGTTATGTAATATTTTCTAAGGCAAATAATAAAAAGCTACGAGTAATGCAAAATTACTTAGCTTAATAAAATATACCTAACATTTTTTATGCACAATACAAAACGATAAAATGTAGTGAAATATAATATATATTCAGAAATATAATGGTAATTAAGTGTATAACTTAGGTCTACAAACCAATGTATTTAATATAATGACGTGCAAAAAATATCACAATTATTTGATGGGGGAGTTGTTAATGATTCGGCCAATCTTATAAATAATTTGTTGAAATATTAAAACCATATTAAATTTTAGTAGAAAAAGATAGCCCGGTGATGAAATTGATCCGTTGAAAACATACTTTTAATAACTAAAACATAAACTACATTTCATGCAAAAAAAAAAAAAACATAAACTACATTTTTTTTTGTCATGAACATAAACTACATATTTCTACCCAAAAAAAAATTTCTACCCAAAAAAAAAAAAAACATAAACTACATATATATGTTCTTTAATTGTTGGAGTAGGAACCAAATATAAATGTTTATTATAAAATAACATGCTGGAAATTATTAAATTGTTTACAATGGGGTAGTTGAATATGACTAGGATTTATTTTCACTACCTAATATCACTTACAATGAGGTAGTTAAAAATAAAATAGAATTAAGGTGTTGAAAAACTTTCACTCCGTAAAAGTATTTTTCTCTCTCTTTTGTAACAAATACTTGATTCTGATTGGTTCAGCTTTTTCTCTCTTTTGTAACAAATACTTGATTCTGATTGGTTCAGCTTTTAATTATAAAATAAATAACAAATACTTAATTCTCATTGGTTATTCTTTCTTTGTTTGTGTTTTTAATTCACCTTCATATTTTAAGCTTAATTATTTGATTTTTAACATAAAAATTATTTTTATTTTTATACCAAAATTCATCAGTTTTCATACGCTATAAATATAGACTTGTTTCATTTCATTTGGACAACAAAAAAAAATCTCATTATTCAAGAAATAAATCTTATTAATAATTCCTTAAATATTCAAAAAAATTCTAATTATTATTTTATTTTATTTTCAAATTACATGTAAAAGTTTTTATGGTTTTTATTCGTAATATGATATTAGTTATATATATTTTAATAAAATTATATATTTAAACAAAGATGTGGGGTAGGATGTTGAAACCATTGGAGAGAATAAAAATAAAATGGGTATTGAATGATGATGTGGAAGAGAGAGTATTGAAAAGTAGGTGTTGAAAGTATAAACCATTGTAAATGGTCTTATTGTAATTTAGCTTCACTGATTTAAACATTAAACATTAATCAATGGTTTGCTTTTGCCTAACACAATATTAAATAATTATATATTGGTGGCATCTTTTTTTCACGAGCCAAAGCTGGTATTGGCTATAGATGAACTTTTTTGTGTCACCTAGTAATTGTCAATTTGATCAAAAGATTCAAAACCTAGTACTCCCCCATTCGTTTATTTTTTTATTTACTTTATAACTTGTCTTACATCAGCCTATAGGCTATAACTTATAGCCCATGTTTCTAAAATAAAAAAAGAGATGTGTAAGCAAAAAAAAATTTATTTTTTGAAGGGTATAATGATTAAGGGAATAGTAGAAGGGTTTCTAAGGAGAAGGTCCCTTTTGAAAGGCTTTAATTTTCTATAATTATCTTACAAAAATGCTAAGAAATAATCTATTTCGATGGATAATTGTAAACATAAATAATTATTAACTTCTCCTCAAAGTCAAAATAGCAAAATGGGTCCTGAAATAGAAATTGATTCGCTTTGGTCATCACCAGATGTTGAATAATCATTTTCTTAATAATCAATCGTTTCCCAAATAATTTTTCTGTTCAATATCATATGATTATTGGCTATGTTTTTCTCTATGTTGACATTTGGTAAACAAAACAAGTTTTTGACCCATGACAAAAAAAAAAAAAAAAAAAAAAAAAAAGTTTTTTAAAAAAAAAAAAAAAAAAAAAAAAAAACAACAAGTTTTTGACTTCTTATATACATAGAAATCACCACAAGTCATGTGATAGCTCTTGTGTTTGTTCCTTGTCTCTCTTTTTCTCTCCTCCAATCACAAGAAACCCAAGCAGTCTGGAAGAGACAGTGATGTTTTGTGATGTGATTCATATATGAGAAACCAAATTATCCTAACACAAAAACAAAATTTGCAATAAGATCTAGAAATGTCCTCGTACAGATAACAATCTATAACTATTCATTTTTATCCATTTAAACTTTTTATATCTCCCTTCCTTAAGAAATACTTTCTTCTTCAACAGAGACATAACAACACATCAGACATCTTTTACAGCTGTTCTTTTTGGTTTCAGATTTGTTTTTCTCTTTCTCATCTGTTCCTTCTGTCTCAGACAACAAATTACAGCAGAGGGAGTTCTTAAAACCCACTTTGAGGAAGCAATCTTCAAGAACCTCTATCTCTTTCTTGTGAGTTTCTCTTCTTAAATAGTTTTAAATGTTTGATTTTTCGTTAAGAATGAAGCTGATTTGCTTAAAGTTCTTCTTTTCTTGATCAGGGTTAAATCAGTATCTCTTAAGCCATAAGTAATTAGGGTACTGTTTGACCATCTTTGAGGAATCAAACAAAAAGTTTGGGTTTTTTTAATCTGTCTACTTTGGATTCTTTTACATATCCATGGAAGATAGTTTTCTTCTACAAACTGAGAACGCTGTTATGGACATTGATCTCATGGATGGATTGCTACTAGATGGTTGTTGGTTAGAGACAACAGATGGATCTGAGTTTCTTAACATAGATCCTTCAACTTCTTCCATTAGCCCTTTTGATCCATCTTCTTTCATGTGGTCTCCTACTCAAGATACATCAAGAGTAGTATCTCAGATGTATGGTCAGGATTGTGCAGAAAGCTCGAGTCTTGATGAGTTTCAATTGAACAAACGATGGTGGATTGGACCAGAAGGTGATGGTTTATCAGTTGCTGAGAGATTGGTTCAAGCAGTTGAACACATTAAAGATTACATAACAGAGAGAGGCTCGCTTATACAGTTATGGGTTCCTGTTAATAGAGGTGGTAAGCGAGTTTTGACTACAAAGGAACAACCTTTTAGTCATGATCCAATGTGTCAACGACTTGCAAGCTATAGAGAGATCTCTGTGAATTATCACTTTTCAGCTGAGCAAGATGATTCCAAGGCTTTAGCTGGTTTACCTGGAAGGGTTTTCTTGGGGAAGCTTCCAGAATGGACTCCTGATGTTAGGTTTTTCAAGAGCGAGGAGTATCCGCGAGTCCACCATGCTCAGGACTGCGATGTCCGTGGAGCATTGGCGATTCCAGTGTTTGAACAAGGTAGTAAGATTTGCTTAGGTGTTATTGAGGTTGTAATGACCACTGAGATGGTTAAACTAAGACCTGAGCTTGAGAGTATCTGCAGAGCACTTCAGGTTTGTGTCTTCTAAAGCTTTCAGCTTTTGCTGTTAAAATGATGAATCATAAATGAGTTACCTTTTTGCAGGCAGTTGATCTTAGCAGCACTGAACTTCCGATTTCGCCTTCTCCAAATGTAAATCAAAGTACTTACATGAAGCCTTTTAAGTTGAGATTCTTGTTAATTTGTTATTAACCAGATTGTTTTGTATCTTCATAAATCAGGGACGTGACTTATCATACCAAGCTGCATTACCCGAAATTCGAAACCTTTTGAGATGTGCTTGTGAGACTCATAAACTACCTTTAGCTCAGACTTGGGTCTCTTGTCAGCAACAAAGCAAAAGTGGGTGTCGTCACAACGATGAGAACTACATCCATTGTGTATCAACCATTGATGAAGCTTCCTATATTTGTGATCCAACAGTCCGCGAATTCCATGAAGCTTGCTCTGAGCATCATCTCTTGAAAGGCCAAGGAGTTGCAGGTCAATCTTTCTTGACTAATGAACCTTGCTTTTCTTCTGATGTATCTAACTTCAAGAAATCAGAGTACCCTCTCTCTCACCATGCTAATATGTATGGTTTACATGGCGCGGTTGCAATTCGCCTGCGCTGCATCCACACGGGATCTGCTGATTTCGTCTTGGAGTTCTTTTTGCCTAAAGATTGTAATGATCTGGAAGAACAGAGAAAACTATTGAATGGTCTTTCAGTTATAATGGCTCATGTGCCTAAAAGCTTAAGGACTGTTACAGATAAGGAACTAGAACAAGAGAGTGAAGTGATACAAAGGGAAGATAACCAGCAGAGTAATAATAGTAATCCTCAGAATCTTGGATTTGTGCTTGATGCAGGAGGAGAAGAGCCAAGTAATGGGTATGGCTTGAAAAGAGGTTTTGAGTACATACGAGATTCTAATGTACAGAAGCGTACAAAAGCAGATAAAACCATAGATTTGGATGTTCTTCGACCGTATTTCGCAGGGAGTCTGAAAGATGCTTTCGCAGGGAGTCTGAAAGATGCAGCCAAAAGTATCGGTGGTAAGCAGCATTTTTCTCTATCTTCTTGATTCAGTTTTATCCGAAAGGCGTAAGACTCAATTCATAAATTCTTTTTGCCTCTTTCTTGTTGGGAAATTTTCAGTTTGTCCAACGACATTGAAGAGAATATGCAGGCAACATGGAATACAAAGATGGCCTTCAAGAAAGATCAAGAAAGTTGGACATTCTCTGCAGAAGATCCAACGGGTGATTGATTCGGTTAATGGTGTTTCTGGTGATCTTCCTTTAGGCTCCTTCCACGCAAATTTCCCAACTTTAGCCTCACAAGAACCATCACAACAAGGCAAGATCACGCCTTCTCCGCCGCCATCAAAGTCCCATGTTTCTTCATATAGTCATAGTTCAAACTCTAGCCAATGTTGCTCCAGTGAAACCCAGCTAAACAGCGGCATAACAACCGATCCTCTTTTAGCTGATGTAGGAGGGGTATCAAAGAATACGAGTAGCCAAATCGAGTTTCAAAGTTCGAGCCTTGACGAGACAATATTGAGACCCTCCAGTATAGAAAATATCCCTCAAGATACCCACATGATATCATCTCAAGATGATGATGACTTACTGAGGATTAAAGTTAGCTACGTAGGCGAAAAGATCAGATTCCGGATGCAGAACTGGCGCAGATTAACAGATCTTTTGTGGGAGATTGGAAAGCGGTTTAGCATAGAAGATATGAGTAGGTATGATCTAAAGTACTTAGATGAAGACAATGAATGGGTTTTGTTGACTTGTGATGAAGATGTAGAAGAGTGTGTAGATGTCTGCAGAATTTTCGCAGGGAGTCTGAAAGATGCAGCCAAAAGTATCGGTGGTAAGCAGCATTTTTCTCTATCTTCTTGATTCAGTTTTATCCGAAAGGCGTAAGACTCAATTCATAAATTCTTTTTGCCTCTTTCTTGTTGGGAAATTTTCAGTTTGTCCAACGACATTGAAGAGAATATGCAGGCAACATGGAATACAAAGATGGCCTTCAAGAAAGATCAAGAAAGTTGGACATTCTCTGCAGAAGATCCAACGGGTGATTGATTCGGTTAATGGTGTTTCTGGTGATCTTCCTTTAGGCTCCTTCCACGCAAATTTCCCAACTTTAGCCTCACAAGAACCATCACAACAAGGCAAGATCACGCCTTCTCCGCCGCCATCAAAGTCCCATGTTTCTTCATATAGTCATAGTTCAAACTCTAGCCAATGTTGCTCCAGTGAAACCCAGCTAAACAGCGGCATAACAACCGATCCTCTTTTAGCTGATGTAGGAGGGGTATCAAAGAATACGAGTAGCCAAATCGAGTTTCAAAGTTCGAGCCTTGACGAGACAATATTGAGACCCTCCAGTATAGAAAATATCCCTCAAGATACCCACATGATATCATCTCAAGATGATGATGACTTACTGAGGATTAAAGTTAGCTACGTAGGCGAAAAGATCAGATTCCGGATGCAGAACTGGCGCAGATTAACAGATCTTTTGTGGGAGATTGGAAAGCGGTTTAGCATAGAAGATATGAGTAGGTATGATCTAAAGTACTTAGATGAAGACAATGAATGGGTTTTGTTGACTTGTGATGAAGATGTAGAAGAGTGTGTAGATGTCTGCAGAATAGATGTAGAAGAGTGTGTAGATGTCTGCAGAATCACACCGAATCAAACCATTAATCTTCTGCTTCAGGTTTCTTCTCATCATATCCCTGAACGTTCCTCTGCTACAGGATAAGACACAGAAAGAATAATCAGAAAGGTATTAGGACACAACATAAAGATTCGTATCTTTGGTCTGTTACAATTATTTATAACTTTTACTGTCTTACAAAAGATCAGAATTCCCACAACCAAGGAACTACTTAACTTCTTTTGTGGCCAAAAACCTATTTGAAAAATTCTAAGTCAAAAAAAAACAAATTATTCTACAGCCTATGAAGAATCTCTATGGTTTTTTTTTTCTTCCTTCTTTCCCAAACCTCTAGTTTTTGCCCCTAAAAATATTGGAAGTTGTAACAATCTGTACAGTGGAGAGAGACTTGTCTTATACTCCCGTAGACCTTCATGTCATGAATAAGCATTTCATACCAGGAAATATATGTAGCTGAGATAGCCAATGGGAACTGCCTCTTCTTTCAAAGATCTGTATTCGTCATTTTGTCTTCAGAGCTGTAATGCTAGATCAGGATGCTGAGATGAGGACGAACCAGACTGCGGATTAGAGCTAGGAGAGTTTGGTGAGACGAGTCTAGTATTAAGGTCTGGTGGAAACCGGTTGAATTCTTGTTTGTTGCAAGGAAACAACAACCCTTGTTGCTTCGAGCCCAGTGTGGTCTCGTTGGTTAGTTTTGGTTGTTGCCGCCTCGCTATTCCGAACATCTGACCTGCATTATGGCTGAATCCATTGATTCGGCGGATGCTGCTCCCAGGATCGATCAGCGGTTTTGACTCTCGAGAGGAGGATGATGGATGATTTGTTTCTGTATTCAAGACGCAATCAGGTGGTGGTGCTGTCTCTTCAATGCTTTGAGAAGAAGAATGTCTGTTTCCTATGAAAGCGCTGGAGACCGAAGCGGTTGGAGACATGATTCTTCTCGAATGATCATTAGATCCCAAGTCATTAGAACACTTTTGTTTTCCTGAGGACATTAATAAGTTTTGTTTCTGTGAATCATCCTCTTCTGGTCCTCCTTCTGGGTTCTCTCCGACCCAACCTAGACCAAATTTGATTCCAGAGGGCAATACAGTATCGATTCTCCTCGATGCAATTGTCCAGGCAACAGGACCGAGACTTGCAGCGTATCGTGCTAAACTCCTCGCATAACCATACTCAGTGTTCAGGCCAACCTAAAGAATAAGGAAAACAATGATTAGACTCTTGTTTCTCTATACAAAAGATGTACTAGAATAGGCAATTTCATACTGGAATAAGCTGTTTTAACTCTTCTTCTATCGTTGTCAAAACCGATGGTTCCTGGGTAGAAGTCGAGAGGTGGTTGTACGTATCACGTCTATTATCATCGACATTTTTCATTCCATACTTGTTAACTGCCTTAACAACGGAAGCTACAGAGAAACCAAGAAGATGCTTCATATTGGCAAAAAATAGTATGAAAGAATTTAAAGCAAAGGCAGAGATTTAATTTACGTGGAAATTCGTTCTCCCAATCTATAGACAAACCACTTTGGATTTCACTGTTATGATTGATTCTAACTGATGATTCGGCTTGACGGAATTTATATGAAGGAGTCTTTCTTAGATTGTAAGCACCAGAAGCAGGAATGAGCTTATCATCTGATAATTCAGAAGCAGTACGGTCAATCGAAGATGGTTCAGGCTGTTTCTTTGGCGGACGGCCTCTTTTCGCAACTTTTGGCTGCTGCTGCTGTTGGCTTTGTGGTTCTTCATCATCACTGTCCTGCCTTAAATTCTCAAAGTCCTTTTTTGCCAATTCTTGTATAGCCCGTGCCTATACGCCAAATTATACACTATTTTCAGAGTCCTGGAAAAAGATACTTGAAAAATAAGTATAATCACGTTTAGGTATATACCTGTCGATAATATACAGTATCTGCTGAATTGTATTCCATTGCATTTGTACATATTAAAAATACATCACTCTGCAAAAAGAGCAGGGGATACCTATCAGAGAAGGGAGAAAAATCTGTCCTAACACCAATCTCCTCTACAAGTTGGGAGACAATTCTAAATCTAAACAGATCAATTTAGTTTCAAGTTAAACACAACTTTCAAAATAGCCTTAGGTCTGCACGCTAACTACATGTATCTTTCATTGATTAGTAGTCCAAAACTGAAGAAAATACAAACAACAACGAAAAGCATCTGCATAAACCATATGAATCCATAAAAAGAGTTTTGAAATGAAGAGGCCAAGTAACAAAACTTTCTGAAGCTATCAATGTGGAACGAACTCAAAGGAATGAAAACTATCAACGATAGGAGGACCTCACTGAAAGTTTAGGGAGAAGTATCGAGAAAGAGTCCAATGGACTCGAAAGGACAAGGCGTACCTGAAATTGTTCTAAACTGGCATATGCTCCAGAGTCTAATCTCTTCCGCACTGTACTAAAATCCATTGGATTCTTGATAATCTCATGATAATCAGGAAGCTGTAAACACATACCAAACTCAAATAAGACAAACAGAATCTTTTAATAACAGTGAGCTTAACATCAACAATAGGGACATTCACCTCCTCAGGATCAACTGGATCTGAGTAAACGCCATAAGTATCCTTCCTTCAAGTGTTTGTAAAAAACAACTATCAAAAACCATAACACCTAGCAGGAATCACTGTAACCAAAATACCAAAATAAGAGCAAGGAAATGAAGATACTTTTGGAGTCTATCGAGGATGAATAACAACAATTTTTTGTCTGGCAAAGGGGTAGTGGGGCCAAACTCCACGAGAGACCCTATCCACATGTAAATGTAAATGACAAGCAAAAATTTAATTTAATCACCAGAAAGTCCTCGCTTTTATCTTCGTACTAGTTTCAGTTTATTGCCTTTTCAAGAATTAAATAAACCAAATCAAAAAGGGTTGTCCTTATATATATAAATATATATTATATACCTTGAAGAATGTCTGTCACTTTCAAAGCCTTTTCGCCCTGCAGAATAAACAACAGATAACCATCATCATCATCATCATCATCATCATCATCATCATCAACTCCAAGTAAACATTAAAAAGAGCAAGCTTTAATACAGCATAGAACTACAAATAAATGAGTTTTTGTTCATATTCAGGTTTAAGCAAAGAAGAAAAGAAAAGAAAAATACTAAATTAGTAAGGAAAAGACAAATTGGAGCATGTTTCAGACTTGATGGTTTCAGTGCAGAGGTATCTTTAAATTCAGCTAAACTACGATTTAAAATCCTAAAAATTAATAAAATAATTATATGGAAAATCACATAAATTCTGCATTATAAAAAGCAGAGAATTAAATCTGACAAAAAAGGAATTTTTGTTTTCTTTTACATAAAAGCTTAATTTTGAATTCCCCACCAAAAAAATGACTCAGTCAAACTCATCCCACTCACTCAATTCAAGCAAAGAAGAAGAACAGAACAAACGGGCAAAATCCTCTAATAAATAATCTAAACCTAATTCCTAAAAATTCGAAAAAAATTGGGGGAAACGAAATCGATCAACTAGGAATTCAATTTCTACCGTATAAGGATCATCGAGGTTCAGTTCAGAACCACCCAATTGGGAATTATGAGAATCTCGATGAGAGTGAGAATTCAATCCGTGTAATAGCCTATGTTTCTTCTCTTGCCTCTCATCATCGTTATTGATCCAGGGAGAATTGGAAATAATACCGTTTGAATTAGGGTTCTGGATTTTGGAGTTGGGAACATGATTGAGAGAATTAGGGTTTTTAGATCTATGATGGTTATGGTCATGTTGATGATAATTGTGTTGATTTTGTAATTGTTGCTGTTTAAGAGCTCGCTTTTGAAGGTCTAGTAGAGATGGTCTTCCTTTCTTCTTCTTCTTCGTTGTATCAGCTATCTCATCTCGCTTTTGAAGGTCTAGTAGAGATGGTCTTCCTTTCTTCTTCTTCTTCGTTGTATCAGCTATCTCATCCATTTTCTCTTCCGCGTTTTGTTTTGTGTTTTCGTAAAAGAAGAAAAGAAAAAACTATACTCGCACGTGCGGGAACGTAGGCTTGGGTCCATTTCTCTGAGCTTAATGGACAGATTTGGGCTGTAATAAGCCCATGTAGGATTGTCAATTTTGTTTAATTTGTATTACTTCTAATCTGATTAAACATAAATTATATCACTGCAAATGCTATACATTGTTTAATGTTTATTTCATATTTTATATTTAAATTGAAAATAATTTTCATTGATATCCATGAAAAAAAATCCAATATCTGATATTTATTACGAACAAATTTATATAAATATATGAATGATATATATATATATATATATTTATATGCGATAATCGAAGCATACCCGAATCATATTTAACACACATAAATATAAAAAATTATCTAGATCTAAATTTAGATATATAATATATTAGATATTTAAATTAAATTATCTACCATTTGAAATTATATGACTCATATTTCTATGTATATTGGAAAATATTGTAGAGTTGTCCTATTATGAATGGAAGTCAACTTTTATATATTTCCATTGTTATTTAATTAAGGGAAAATTATATGCAGTACTCCCATGAATTGAAAAGTCCGAATCGTGCACCCACCTTTACATATGTTATAACACGTGTGTATATAGGTAATTGTTAATAGACAAAACTGCCCCTGCCCCTTCTCTCTCAACTTTCTTTCACTTTCCATGATTCTCTCTCTCTCATCTTGCCCTTCTCTCTCAACTTTCTCTCACTTTCCATGATTTACACATTTACATTAGCTTCTCTCAAATTCGTCTTCGCGTGGACAAGATGAATTTCAGGGTATGTGCCACCAACGGCGGTGGCGATACGCAGACAGACGGCGGACGGACCGGACAAGAAGAAGTCATTTTCTTCAGATCTGGGCAGACGAGTTCGTCTGGACAAGAAGAAGTCATTTTCTTCAGATCTGGGCAGACGAGTTCGTCTTTGCGTGGACAAGACGATTTTCAGGGAATGTGCCACCAACGACGGTGGCGATATGGCGACGGACAACGGACGGACAAGAAGGACAAGAAGAAGTCATTTTCTTCAGATCTGGGCAGACGAGTTCGTCTTTGCGTGGACAAGACGATTTTCAGGGAATGTGCCACCAACGACGGTGGCGATATGGCGACGGACAACGGACGGACAAGAAAAAGTCATTTTCTTCAGATCTAGGATGCCTAATCTAGTGTCCCTAATCAGGGCAGACGAGTTCGTCTTCGGACAAGATGAATTTCAAAGACAAAATTCGTTTGGTCTATTAGAAGAATACAAAAAAGGGCTAGGGGTGTTTTTGTCTTTCGTCTTGTCCGTGTATATAAACACAACTGGTTGTATATAATGGCGCTGACGTGGCGGGTGCAGGTTTTGTAATTTGTGGGGGTGACTTTAGCATGATTCGGATTCTTTTTTTTTTTTGGTGTCATTGCAGGTAATTTTTTCTTTAATTAATAATCTTATATATTATTTAAATATTGTTTTTCATTCTATTTACTCTTTGCTGATTTTTTTTTCCAAAATATGAACAAAATTAACAGATAAATTATTTTACTTTCTAAAAACTATAAATACGTAATCTTAAGAATTTTTCATGATTTCATTAAAGACATTTAATATCTAGGAAGGAATTTTGATTTCAAATTTGTGGAAATTGTAGTAAATCTCATCTCTACCAAAATTGGGTATTTTAGTTTTCTTACAATAGTGAGATTTCTTGCTTATTTCTCTTTAAAGATTGTGGAGAATGAGCAAAGTAGTAAGCATTATTGTAAAGCAATTGTATATTCTGATGACAAACTCATTAACGTTTTAGGTATTAGTTTAACATACATGTGTATATAAATTCAATCTAGTAAATATGTTTGACATGTTCATTTCAAAAATTTTATTTTTTTGATTGATGTTTTTGGTTTTTCTTTTGGTTAATATATTTTCATATTAAATTCGCCAAAAAAAAAAAGAGATATTGTTAGTTTAATGTTGTTGTGTAAAGATTAGACTGTAATATATTTGTATATATTTCTGTAAATTTTTAGTATATATTTATTTACTCACTGTAATATGTATAATTCCTCATAATATTATGATACTACGTATTTTATTTTATTTTATTTTATTTATCAGAAATTTCAAACGTTTTATTTATAATTTTTCCTGTTACAAAATCTTGAATCATTATACGATAGAATCTTTTTTAAAAGGAAATAGTACTTCACAAATACTATAAGAATATTTGAGAAGGGCACCCCGGTGGATAAAAAACCAAATATAAGAAGAAAAAGTGTTAAAAGTAAAGAATCCAAGTCTGGAATTTTTCAATGGGTAAAGATCCGTTCCTATAATAGACCCCATCTTCTCTAGCAATATATTCAAACTTGATTCCTGTAGGCACATTAAATCGTCCTCTATACACAACAAAACTGTTTCCAGTAGAAAAATTAGGGCCACGTCTGAAGGTACACCACCACAAGGTCGTTCCCAGAAAGTTAACCTTAATAGGGAACTGATATAGTTTTCCACGTTTCACGATCTGTTTTCCTTTGTCGATATCTCCCGATTTACAATGAACAGAGAGATCTGTGTTCTTGTGCTTCACAATCATATCGTTCCAGATATTCATAATTTCTACTGGTTTTGCAAGTGGGTCATATTTACCGTACACATTATTACCTATGATCGATACGAAATAAACAATTACAAGAACAAAGATATATTTCATATTTTCTTTTAGATTTTTTCTTTTTTGTATGTGTTTAATTTGCTTTTGTGTTTGCAATTATATATACACATCTTAGTAAATTGCTATTTTTGGATTTATATTTTCTCCCATTTTTTTAGGATTTTTCTATTATTATTATTCAAGGTCAAATTTAAACCACAAATCTATAATTTGCACAACAACTATAACAGTTTAGACGAATTCAAATCCATTCAAAACATATATTTATGATGATGAATTCAACAAATATATATATATATATAATGAAGTTATGTATGAATGTCTTAAAATTAGTCTGATAATCCAAAATCTTTTAACGCATAGATATTTTAAAAAACTGTTGAACTAGCTTTGTAAAATTATAACTTAAATTAACAAAAAAAAAAAAAAATTATAATTTACAGTAAAAAGGAGATTGTAACTCTAAGAAAGTGTAAAGGTGTATATTGAATTCCTAGGCTCAAGCACGTTAATGGGACCCCTAGATTTGGCTCTGTGATCGGAATCTTCTCATCATCTAACGAATTGATGTATTATATTCATATTCATAATAAGACCTAACATTTTTATTGAGACTATAATTCTTAAGGAAAAAAATAAATTTATAGATGTAATCATATATATATAACCGAATTGCATATATTTAATTAATATATATCTATTACAATATTTAGAAAGTGACACTAAAAATATATTTTTGTAATTACTATATGATATCATTCAGGACCGAACAATTTAACCGAAGCCGAAATTCGAACCCGAACAAACCGAATTCATAGTTTAAAATTACCGGTTGAATTTTAAGTTAATAGTATATTGGATTCGGGTTCGGGTTCGGATTTTACTCGAATCCAGAAGTACACCAGAATACAGCTAAAATAATCAAAGATCCTTACAAAAGACAAATACTATAATATTAGATAACTGTAAGTCTGTAAGAAAGATATTCAGTTAGCATATATATTTGTCTTTAGTTTTATGGTTTTAAATATGAGTTGTTCACTATAGTTGAATTGAAGGATATATCATTGCATACAAAACGTATCAATCATTTGTTTCTTTTTTCTTTTTAGTCAAATATTTGGTTTATAACATTTGTCTTTAATACTAAAATAAATGTTTAAACATATAATATTTCCTTGTAATTTTTTTTTTTTTGATAAGTAGTAAATCTATTAATGAAATAGGAAATATACAAAGTTATTTTGCAATATACATCTAAGGCCCAAAAAAAAATTAACTAAAAAAAGCCTAAATGTAACATGTTGGTTTTATGAATTCCTGTCAATTTGTTACTCCCATCTAAACCAAGATTGAAGCAAACTCTTGTATTTTCTCCGTGCTCTTCTCGCGAGTAGAATGTCTCTTATATTCCGATCAATGATCCTAAATGTGCTCTGACTCGAGACAGCAACGGCCTGGGTCCATTTCTCTGAGCTTAATGGACAGACATTTCTCTGAGCTTAATGGACAGATTTGGGCTGTATTAAGCCCGTTTAAATTAAAATTAAATTAAATTATCTAACATTTAAAATTATATTAATCATATTCCTATGTATATTGGAAAATATTGTAGAGTTGTCCTATTATAAATGGAATTCAACTTTTATATAATTCCAATGTTATTTAATTAATAATCTTAGATATTATTTAAATACTATTTTTCATTCTATTTACTCTTTGCTGATTTTTTGTTCAAAATATGAACAAAATTAACAGATAAATTATTTTACATTTTAAAAACTATAAATATAATCTTAAGAATTTTCATGATTTCATTAAAGACATGTAATATCTAGGAATTTTGATTTCAAATTTATGGAAATTGTAGTAAATTTCATCTCTAATAAAATTGGGTATTTTAGTTTTCTTACAATAGTGAGATTTCTTGCTTATTTCTCTTTACAGATTGTGGAGAATGAGCAAAGTAGTAAGCATTACTGTAAAGCAATTGTATATTCTGATGAAAAACTCATTAGAATCTCTAAACTAGTTAAGACTTTAGCTAAGGTTATGGGATTCATAGACAAACAAATTTAAGAAAATCAAGTCTTATGTTTAACATTAAGTAATCGTTTTTATTTACAAAACTCGAATCTTTATCATATCTAAAGGTTACAAACATAGTCTCTACTGTTTCTATTACATCTCCACAAAGTAAGAAAAGCTTTTTTCAAGAGGATCTAAAGTTCACGACAACCAAATTACAATACTTGTTGCCTACCTTCTTTAATCTGAACTTTTTGATCATATAAAGTGCTGAAAGATTGGTCAACTTGTGAGGATGATTAACATTACCCTCTTTAATGTAACAAACATTGCATAGATCATACTCACAACCTTTACACCGCCAGCCTCGACCAATGTAGATACCAAAGCCACATGCATTACAGTCTCTATCACAAGCATTATGAAGACGATAAAGTATCATCATCGAGGAATGTTTTGCTCGCCTTGGTGTATCATATTGATAATGTCTCGTTTCACAAAGAAACTGAAAACTATTCCTTGAATCAAAATATACACTTTCAATTATCTCATCTTTGTCCTTAGTATCTGAAGGAATATGGTTGATCTCTACCTACAACATCAGAAACACCATCACGTGAGACAATAGTTGATAGAGAGACTCTTCTCAGTTCACAAAAACAAGTCAATTCAACTTACAGGATACAAATCATGGTTTTCTTTTTGATTAACAGGATGTCTTTCGATGTCTTCTCGTTTCTGTTCAGCATCATAACATCTGTAGGGTAGAATTACAAATTAGAGACTGTAGTAGTCTATCAAGATAAGCACATAATTATGTCGAAATTCGGCCGAAAACCCCTCTTTACGATCAAATTTTGACGATTTCTTTGGTCAAATTCTTGAACTTTTCTACTTCTCTAACAAAATATAACCACCAGAGCTTCCATTCCCAAAAAGATGAATAAATTAACTGGCAGAAGAGAAATGACAAGTCTTACCGGTCACATAACTGAAATTTTTTGCATTGGCTACAAACCCAACGATTTCCAGTCACCATCACCGTACAACAATGGGTGCAACAATGATGCAAATGTACGACGATATAATCCTCCTTATCTGGATGGATATCTTCACCAAGCTAAAAACATATATAAACAATATTAACGAGTAAAACAGAAGAAAATTTAAAAAATGCAGGAAAAGAGAGGTGCATATAAACAACCTTCTGCATTAGCAGTTGATCTTTGGACGCATTCCCAGAGACATCTGATTGCACAGATACTTTTAGAGCATTTTTTGTTAAGGTTTTACTGACTGCTCTTTTCTTATTTCCCTTTGTACTATCAACTTCTTCAGTCATTTGTTGTATGATAACCTCTGCTTTACGTGGCCAGTGGTCACCATCAAAATATGGAAGTCTAGATGTTGTAATTTTAGCTCTACATTCACTGGTTTGCAAGAAAAAATGGTCATATAAATTTGTAGTTTCCACTACGATCCCTTCATTTGCTGCTTTTCTCAACCATGCTAAATGCCTATGTAGATAAGGAGCAATTGAATGATGTTAAAGATTGTTCATAAAAAAATTTTATGAACTAAATCACCAGCAACTACACTGACCATTCTCGTAGTTTCTTGGTCTTTGGCGTTTTCTGAATTTTTGGATGGCAATATAGGATATACTCCACGCCGTCCAATGGTGGACAAGACCATAGGTAGCAGCTCGTGAAACCACGCAATTTGCAGTAATCCAGGTAACTAATCTGGAAGAAAAAAGAAACAATGTATACCCTTGAATCATTCATGCAATGTAGAAGACCACACGTATCTCTTCGTCAGAAAACAAGGACTTACAAGAATTTCTTGGTAAACGAAAGTGCGCAAAGCCTCTCCATTTGCAGATTTAATATCAGGTCTAAAATACTTCACAGAATCCAAATACGCGAGATAAATACAACGTTGATTAGGGAATGAACATTCAGATCCAAATTCTTGGACGTACTGCCCCAACAGAAGTACGTCCGCACCTTCTATCTTCTGGAACAACAGAATCACCTGATAAATAACACATGGAGAATGAAATGTATTGTTTAAAGATAGGAATCCTGGACATGAAGGCTAAAGCAGAAACAACGTTGATCAGTCTTACCTTAGACTTGTATGGAAATTCTGTTGGAAAATTATCCTCTCCAAAATATTCACGAAATCGAGTTTTGACTTCCAGCTTCTTGTCAACAGATGAAACAACTCTAACAACAAGAGATTCAGCACTTGGACTCTGTCCAGTTAAGAAAAATAAATGACCTTAATCTAATGATTCCAGTGAAGAGATTAAAACTTGTACAATTGCCAGATTACCTCATCATAACTTGTTCCTTGAAGCTTAGCTCTCTCAATTCGTTCCTGCTTCAGCCTTTTAAACAACCTCTGCTCTATATGGTCACTAAGAAGGGTTCTTGGAAGTTCTTTCGCTCCGAGAACAACACTCTGTAGTAAAGGCTTTTTCTCATTTTGCTCAACCTCAGTTATATAACAATTTGGGCAGATGTATTCAGTTTCCTCCCCTTCATACCTCATCCGATTAAATAGAGCACATGATGCTGCCAGGCCTCACATTTATCACATTGGACCCACTACAAAAAAAATGAATCTCAACAGACAACCTTATAACATACTGACAATATAACTAGTGAGCGTGCATTCTTACCCATTCTTCGGGCCCTTCATCATTTTTCTTTTTCTCGAGTCTTTCCTTCGCTATTGATGTCCCTTTAGCGAGAATAGTGTCTCCTTCGGATTTATCATAACAAGGTTTACAAAAGTAATGACGAGTTTCACCATCTTCAACAGTGAAATATATTGCATTTCTCTTGATACGAGTACCACAAGGAGTACAATAAATCTTTGGTGGCTCAAATATAAGCTTCTCCGACGACTCACATAACTGACAGAACTTCTCACTCGTCGAATTCTCAAGTGCTTGAGTCTTTTCAGCTTCGTCTTTACTCTGCAGACACATGTAAATTAAATGACAAAATATTCATTCACGATCACATAATAATGTGGACAAAACTATACATTGGAACATGTCAATTCTGCCTCTAAATAGCTAATAATAATTCATCTTGAACAAATAATAATTGTAAAACCATATGATAAAGAGTAAATGTATAGATAATATGAATAAGATTGCAAACCTGATCATTCCACTGACGAAGACTACGAATATGTTCTTTCACTTGTTCAGGAGTGAACAATTCAATTAAAGAAAGACCTTCCACCTTTTGTTTTCCAGACTTTAATGCGAGTTTCGAAGACTCTACCGGCTCTTCTTTCTTCAGTATGCTATTCTCTTGCTTTGACAAGTCACCAGATAAATCGTCTTTAATTTGTTCACTAATAGCTTCGGTTTTCACTAACAGCCTCATGTCATCCTGTTGCTTTATACTTGAAGCGGCAACTGTAAGTGCTAGTAGGCATTTGACATTAGAAAAGTAACACAGTTACGAAAAGCACATATCGAAAGAGACTTAAGCGAATTACCATGGTTAGGGATCACAGGTTCAAAAGAAGGCTCCAGCTTCAACCGCTTTAATAAAGATTGCAAATTATCTAGAGTATCAGCACAACAAGCGGCGGCGCCAGAAGTGTCCATGTGACTCAATAGTTTCTGAACAGTAACACAATTTTGGAAGTAAATTAATTTCAGACTACAACTTGTGAGCTAGATGAAGTAAGTAAAAGCAATATAACAAAACCAACCAATTTACTAAACAAAACTCTAAGGTTGTGAATGGTTGTTCCGTATGCTGCGGATCGGACACTTCGGAGCAGTCCGCATTTATTTCACCATTCAACAAATTGATGTAGTCGCATTAGTTCAGACTAAAAACTCAGACCAACTCCAAATTCAGTCCGTACTTCTCCGTAATGTAAATTTATTTGATAATCCGACTTTCGATCGGTCTGCATCAATCTTACTCCTCCATACACTTCAGACCAATCCTCACACTTTAATTTTATTGGTTATCAAACTCATTGATCCGATTTTTACCATTCAAAACTACATAATTCATCCCTACAAGAGTATGCACATCTGCATACTAAGTACACATCGGACTCTTATGCGGACAAAAATCTTAAACCGAATGATCCGATCCGCACCATACCGTCCAACCATTCACATCCTAAATCCCAAAGATTATGGGACGTAAAACAAACTGATCATAGATTGTAAATAAACCCAATCAATATCTCAGGAACGAACAATCTAGCAGTTGAAGGGAATCAATCAGGTAAATACAAAAGGGAAACGTACTTTGTCCTGACGAGAACCAGCGTTGATGTGCTTGATCCAGTGACCTATCATATCATGTTTCTTCTTAAACCTACCTCTGTAAGAGTAAAGAAGAGATTTCTCCACTGTTTCTCTCGAAATTCTTATGAAATACTTCGATAGGTTAAAGATCTTTGTCTTGTTCATTGTTCTCATACTCTCTTACTCTTTTTTTTCACCACTTCCCTCTCTTTTAAGCGTTGCTTCTGTGTTTCTTTCCTTTAATATCTTATACCTAACGCGAGTGCCAATAATGTTAACACTTGAAAATTTTATTTCCTAATATAACAACTGAATTTCCTAATTTATTACTATTTATGATAATAATTGTATTTTTTAAATGTTAATTTTCTGCTAAATTAATAATTTAAATTTTCAGTAATTAAAATCAAATTATTAAATTTTAAAATGTAGAAATATAACATTTAAGAACTGATATGTTTGATAAAAAAAGTTAGTTTAGATTTTTTTTTTTTTTTTTTTTAGAAATATAACATTTAAGAACTGATATGTTTGATAAAAAAAGTTAGTTTAGATTTTTTTTTTTTTTTTTTTCACAAAAGGTTTATATTAACAAACATGTTACAATATTTAATACATAAGGTTTGATAGCAATGATACTAAGAATGCGACTCAACCAATGTGGAAGAACCTTTATAAAGCCATAAAAGGATAAGGGATTATTTTTGAAACTGCCATGGACGGTATGTGCTTTTCTATGGGATTATTTTTTTACAGGGAGACGCTGGTTTAAATATAGTTTTAATATTGATATAAATTGGTTTGGATTCTACTTTAATAATATTGTCGGGTTTAGATTAATTAAGTATCATACATAGAATATTCCTACTTAAAAAATTTACTTCAAAATTAATATATAACAATTTTAGATTAAAACAAATATCAATTAAACACGGATAATAATCTAGTGCTTCAGTATTGGAATATAGTTGGGTACGATGACAAAAAACTTGTGGAGTATAAAGAGAAGAATGATGGATTAGATAATGTGTTTCATGTATATACGACATGGAAGCTATCAGTTGGGGAGTTTTAGGGTTTACGAAATGGAATAGGCAAGGGTCATGGTACTTCCATGAGTTTAAACCCTCTTTGATAAACTAGTTATTAAGGTTCTTTGTAATCGTTTAAGAGCTTTACAATTTTAAGATAAATAATAATAATAGATAATCTTTTTTTTTTTTTAACTCGTAAACTTTTATTAGATTTGTGAATCCAAGCGAATTAAATCGCTATTTACATAAGGAATTGATAAATATTCCTGGAAACTATTTGTTAATGATAATTTTTTTTTTTAACTCGTAAACTTTTATTAGATTTGTGAATCCAAGCGAATTAAATCGCTATTTACATAAGGAATTGATAAATATTCCTGGAAACTATTTGTTAATGATAATGTAATCTTAGACATAGCATCAGCCATTACATAAGGAATTGATAAATATTCCTGGAAACTATTTGTTAATGATAATGTAATCTTAGACATAGCATCAGCCACTTTATTTAGATCTCTTGTTACCCATCGAAATTGTATCGCCTCAAATGACGTACTCCATTA
>CM071720.1:18418031-18431609 GCA_036630335.1 Physaria fendleri | reverse complement strand
GCTATGTATATTACACTAACTATGTTAAAATTTTGATATTTAGATGGGATTATTGAATTTTAGTTTTGCTATCGAATCAGCGATGAAGTTTGAAGTTGTAGGAACCCAGCGAAACTGTGTCTTCTCGACACTTGATTTAAGTTTCCTGTGTCCTAGCAAGAGCATGTGTAGTGTCATGTAGTGGCATGTGTAGAATCATGTAGTCTAGCATTGAGCATGTTAGGCTGAAGGCAATACTAAGGTTGTGGTGTGGGGCAATTCACGCGCGGAAGGTCGACATCTACATCAAATTCAGAATTGGAGATAAAAAGGCGGGAGTGAATGTGAACATTTTGTATCCTTTGGGATCGTTGTTGCAACTTTTCCATTAAACTATAAGGATTTTATCCAGTCTTACAGAGCTAAACTTCTATTTGATCTTTTTATACAAGTTATGGAAAAAGAAGAAACGAAATGTTACAGTTTGCGCTGTTAATTTTTTTCAAATTGATGAACTTGATGTTGTATCAGGACTTAGAGATAGAAAAGGCTTAGAAGAATTGTTTTGTGTTCGATGATTGTTTCATAGTTGGATTTAAACTATCAAATTTAGGAATTTTTCTATCTTTATTAGTTCTGATTTTGTACAATTATTGTTTCATAGTTGGATTTAAACTATCAAATTTAGGAATTTTTCTATCTTTATTAGTTCTGATTTTGTACAATTGTTTTTCATTTCTCTGTGTATGTTATAGCAACTACTGTAGTAACTTTAATAATTTACTTTACTTTTAACATTGTAAAATGAGTGACTTTAATAATTTTCTTTTACCACTGTAAAATGCAGAATTTGAACTCCAAATTTGTAATATATTATAATGAAATTTCAAAGACATAAACCGTTATATTACATGATTGTGGATTAATTTCACATAGGTGAAAAACATTAAATATTAACATCTGTTTATATTTTTGCCAAATTATTTATACTTTTTTTTTCCAATTATTGTAAAATTATATTTAACAACTCAAAACCAATAATAATTGTGATACTCTTACTAAATAATGACAATTAATCAGTTTTGTAATCGTAAATGCATTGAATAACACACAAAACAAATTATAGAACTATTAAAAATCCTTTAAAAAAAAATATTATGATAAATCAAATAATGTCGAACAACACAAAATCCAAGATAATTAAATATTTAGAATTAAACACCATTATTAATTTTATTACCAACTGGTTAATAATTGTTAAATTTTCTTTTACCACTGTAAAATGCAGAATTTGAACTCCAAATTTGTAATATATTATAATGAAATTTCAAAGACATAAACCGTTATATTACATGATTGTGGATTAATTTCACATAGGTGAAAAACATTAAATATTAACATCTGTTTATATTTTTGCCAAATTATTTATACTTTTTTTTTCCAATTATTGTAAAATTATATTTAACAACTCAAAACCAATAATAATTGTGATACTCTTACTAAATAATGACAATTAATCAGTTTTGTAATCGTAAATGCATTGAATAACACACAAAACAAATTATAGAACTATTAAAAATCCTTTAAAAAAAAATATTATGATAAATCAAATAATGTCGAACAACACAAAATCCAAGATAATTAAATATTTAGAATTAAACACCATTATTAATTTTATTACCAACTGGTTAATAATTGTTATTTTCAGCTAAAACCAACAAAAATTTCAAAAATAAAGAATAAACTTAATGACAACAAATTAATTCAAAAGTTCAAACGTTAGAACAGTATCACCTCATAGATGAAGATAGGCAAATGCATCTGAAAGAGCCTTTTGCCCTGTCCACACGACCATGTCATCTCTGAGGTAATATCTTTTATTGTCCAGTCTTAGCACGCTTAGTGTTGTTGAAAGGCGACATGCTCGGACTCAAACAAGAACTCAAACTCGGACTCGGACTCTCTTCCCTTAATGTACCATTTAAAGCAGCTAACTCCTTTAGCTGTTCTCTCTTGTAATGGTCCATTGATTCATCCTTTAGATAGGAATAAACCAAAACCAGGTGAATAAAAGGTTTCGAGTTTAAAGTTTAGAGAAGAAGAATGGTATGTACCATTGGCTTAAGGAGCGATTGGAGGAAATGGAGTTTAAAGTTTAGAGAAGAAGAATGGTATGTACCATTGGCTTAAGGAGCGATTGGAGGAAATGAACTGCTTGCTCTAATCGAATATTTATTATGTCCTCTGGAAGCTCGGCTTCGATTAGTATATGTAGTGGCTCGCTCAGATGCTCGTAGCCTGGCTTACCTTTTAGAGTTTCTTCCTGCAAATGAAGTAAAATAGATAAACCTAAGAGTCTAAGACTTGGCGAAGTATGAGAAAGAGATTATGAAAAAGGAGGTTTACCTTGACAGTATCTTTTACGGATCCTCGCCCTCTAATAAACACCCTACATTGAGTTGCGAGTTCAACTCTTTTAAGGGAGTTTCCACGTGGTCCGAGAATCCGCCCAACGAAATTATACTGCAAGGTTTAATGGAGTTAACTCGAGAATAAACCGAATTGAAATCACATATTTGGTTTAAATCATGCTAAAACTTACACTTGGCTGAAGAAATCAAGCAAGCCATATCGATAAGACCCACTTTTTGATTATAGATTTCTTAACAACAAAATTGTGATTCACAATGAGTCAGATATATGAGTTCAACTACCAGCAATGACTTACCTCAGCTTGCATCATTGACCATCCATTTAAATCAAGCTTTCCATTTATCGGCTGGCCAGGCGACCTATATGGACTACCATGCTCTTGTATATCAAGATCAGACAAACTAGTAGTGACCCTGCTGATTTCTGCACAAATGCCAGCAACGTAAGCAATTAAAGCAAATGTTACAAAAGAAACTGCAATATTTTCAACATCAGGGCATCTTCAGTCTCTTAGCTTTCAAGAAAAGAATGAAAAAAATTCGATAAGCTCAATGCACACACTCAAAGATCAACTTAAATAAAAAAGCATATAGGTTGATTAGACAAGCCCACCTTGCTCTAGCATTCTCAAGCTATATGGCATGACTTGCAAAACGGCATCAAACTTTTGTCTCTCTTGTAGTAAACCAGCCAAGTACCTGAATTATGGTCAAAACAAAAAAAGTACATAAGTTCAACTGGATTCTGCATATGTGTATCGACTATTAATTAGTTCACATTGAAATCACCTCACAAACTTTAAAAAAAAACGTCTGTAACTTAATTACATAAAACGTTGATGAAATAAAGCTTTCTTGTTAAAATCATTAAGGGAACAAAGCTAAATAACAATCAAAATTGCCATGGAATTAACTATGAACAAGACGATACTCTGAGCTGAGACTATGATTGAGAACTAAGAATAAAATCTGCGTGATGAATCCATGGCAATACAAACTTGACACATATCTCAGTCAAATAGAACAAGACATGATTTCTACTATCACCATAAGTCAAGCAAGCAATCAAATACAATTCGATTCAAAAGAAAAATCTCACTATGAACAAGGCGATACTCTGAGATGAGAATGAATCTGCGTGATGAGTCCATGAGGATACAAACTTGACAGATATCTCAATTAAACGGAACAATACATGAATTCTACTAACACCATAAGTCTAACATGCAAGCAATCAAATACAATTCGATTCAAAACAAAAAGCTCACAGAGATTCACGTTCGAACCTCTGACGATTACTCGGAGGAAAAGGAGATCGATTAGGGCTATGTATATTACACTAACTATGTTAAAATTTTGATATTTAGATGGGATTATTGAATTTTAGTTTTCCTATCGAATCAGCGATGAAGTTTGAAGTTCTAGGAACCCAGCGAAACTGTGTCTTCTCGACACTTGATTTAAGTTCCCTGTGTCCTAGCAAGAGCATGTGTAGTGTCATGTAGTGGCATGTGTAGAATCATGTAGTCTAGCATTGAGCATGTTAGGCTGAAGGCAATACTAAGGTTGTGGTGTGGGGCAACGCACGCGCGGAAGGTCGACATCTACATAAAATTCAGAATTGGAGATAAAAAGGCGGGAGTGAATGGTAACATTTTGTATCCTTTGGGATTGTTGTTGCAACGTTTCCATTAAACTATAAGGATTTTATCCAGTCTTACAGAGCTAAACTTCTATTTGATAGAGTGATCGAGAGACAGAAGAAACAGAGATGCGTGAGAACTCTTCAAATGGTCTTTTATGGCTGCGTTTGGTATTCTCACTTCGTCTTAGCTTCATATCTATCTACTTGATTCTTAATTTTCTTTGTTAGTTCAATAGAATCATTAGATTTTATGTTCTTTCGAGATTTTAGTATTAGTTACCCAGTCGACCGAATTGTCTATATTTTCAGACATGATAAGCATCACAATAACAATTTAATGTGTATCTAAAGATTGTCTTAGCTACAAGATTTAGTGTCAGGATTGTGCTCTTTTAAGGCCATGAACTTTTATAATTCTTTACATGTTCTTCTTCTGATATGATTTAATTTTATACAAGTTTATTTGGTGATTCAAAGAATACGAATGTTAAAGCAGAATCTCATACTTCTTCCAGCAAAACAGGCAAAAAATTAATATTCATAATAGTCGGAATTGGAATTGTATATGTGGTAATGTTCTCGATCTTCTTATACAAGTTATGGAAAAAGAAGAAACGAAATGTTACAGTTTGCGCTGTTAATTTTTTTCAAGTTGATGAACTTGATGTTGTGTCAGGACTTAGAGATTAGAAAAGACTTAGAAGAATTGTTTTGTGTTCGATTGTTTCATAGTTGGATTTAAACTATCAAATTTAGGAATTTTTCTATCTTTATTAGTTCTGATTTTGTACAATTATGTTTTTCATTTCTCTGTGTATGTTATAGCAATTTTCTTTTACCACTGTAAAATGCAGAATTTGAACTCCAAATTTGTAATATATTATAATGAAATTTCAAAGACATAAACCGTTATATTACATGATTGTGGATTAATTTCACATAGGTGAAAAACATTAAATATTAACATCTGTTTATATTTTTGCCAAATTATTTATACTTTTTTTTCCAATTTTTGTAAAATTATATTTAACAACTCAAAACCAATAATAATTGTGATACTCTTACTAAATAATGACAATTAATCAGTTTTGTAATCGTAAATGCATTAAATAACACAAAAATAAAAATATTATAGAACAATTAAAAATCCTTAAAAAAAATATTATGATAAATCAAATAATGTCGAACAACTAAAAATCCAAGATAATTAAATATTCATAATTAAACACCATTATTAATTTTATTACCAACAGGTTAATAATTGTTATTTTCAAACACCATTATTAATTTTATTACCAACAGGTTAATAATTGTTATTTTCAGCTAAAGCAAACAAAAATTTCAAAAATAAAGAATAAACTTAATGACAACAAATTAATTCAAAAGGTTCAAACGTTAGAACAGTATCACCTCATAGATGAAGATAGGCAAATGCATCTATGAGAGCCTTTTGCCCTGTCCACACGACCATGTCATCTACGAGGTAATATCTTTTATTGTCCGGTCTTAGCACGCTTAGTGTTGTTGAAAGGAGACATGCTCGGACTCAAACAAGAACTCAAGCTCGGACTCGGACTCTCTTCCCTTAATGTACCATTTAAAGCAGCTAACTCCTTTAACTGCTCTCTCTTGTAATGGTCCATCGATTCGTCCTTAGGAATAAACCAAAACCAGGTGAATAAAAGGTTTCGAGTTTAAAGTTTAGAGAAGAAGAATGGTATGTACCATTGGCTTAAGGAGCGATTGGAGGAAATGCACTGCTTGCTCCAATCGAATATTTATTATGTCTTCAGGAAGCTCGGCTTCGATTAGTATATGTAGTGGCTCGCTCAGATGCTCGTAGCCTGGCTTACCTTTTAGAATTTCTTCCTGCAAATGAAGTAAAATAGATAAGTCTAAGAGTCTAAGACTTGAAGAAGTATAAGAAAGAGATGATGAAAAAGGAGGCTACCTTGACAGTGTCTTTCACTGATCCTCGACCTCTAATAAACACCCTACATTGAGTTGCGAGTTCAACTCTTTTAAGGGAGTTTCCACGTGGTCCGAGAATCCGCCCGACGAAATTATACTGCAAGGTTCAATGGAATTAACTCGAGAATAAACCGAATTGAAATCACATATTTGGTTTAAATCATGCTAAAACTTACACTTGGCTGAAGAAATCAAGCAAGCCATATCGATAAGACCCACTTTTTGATTATAGATTTCTTAACAACAAAAATTGTAATTAACAATGACTCAGATATATGAGTTCAACTACCAGTAATGGCTTACCTCAGCTTGCCTCATTGACCATCCATTTAAATCAAGCTTTCCATTTATCGGCTGGCCAGGCGACCTATATGGACTACCATGCTCTTGTATATCAAGATCAGACAAACTAGTAGTGACCCTGCTGATTTCTGCACAAATGCCAGCAACGTAAGCAATTAAAGCAAATGTTACAAAAGAAACTGCAATATTTTCAACATCACGGAATCTTCAGTCTCTTAGCTTTCAAGAAAAGAATGAAACAAACTACTCAAGGCTTTGCTCACCCAAAAAAAATCGAATAAGCTCATACGCACACACTCAAAGATCAACTTAAATAAAAACGCATATAGGTTGATTAGACAGCCCACCTTGCTCTAGCATTCTCAAGCTATATGGCATGACTTGCAAAACGGCATCAAATTTTTGTCTCTCTTGTAGTAAACCAGCCAAGTACCTGAATTATGGTCAAAACAAAAAATGTACATAAGTTCAACTGAATTCTGCATATTGTTATCGACTATTAATTGGTTCACATTGAAATCACCTCACAAACTTAAAAAACAAACGTCTGTAACTTAATTACATAAAACGTTGATGAAATAAAGCTTTCTTGTTAAAATCATCGAGGGAACAAAACTAAATAACAATCAAAATTGCCATGGAATCAACTACGAACAAGACGATACTCTGAGCTGAAACTATGATTGAGAACTGATAATGAATCTACGTGACAAGTCCATGACAACAGAAACTTAACAGATGTCTCAATCAAATAGAACAATACATAATTTCTACTATCACCATAAGTCTAACAAGCAAGCAATCAAATACAATTCGATTCAAAAGAAAAATCTCACAATGAACAAGGCGATACTCTGAGCTGAGAATGAATCTGCGTGACGAGTCCATGGCAATACAAACTTAACAGATATCTCAATCAAACGGAACAATACATGAATTCTACTATCACCATAAGTCAAACAAGCAAGCAATCAAATACAATTCGATTCAAAACAAAAAAGCTCACAGAGATTCACGTTCGAACCTCTGACGATTACTCGGAGGAAAAAAAAAAGCTCACAGAGATTCACGTTCGAACCTCTGACGATTACTCGGAGGAAAAGGAGATCGATTAGGGGAGTGACAGTCTCCAAGGTCATACCTTCGACCATGAAACCTGGTTTGGGACCTTTAGGTTGTCTTTTAGTGCTTATGGTTTCACCTTTGGCTTTAGCTGCAGCTTTGAGTTCATCGTTTGTTTTCTTGGCTTTAGCTGCAGCTTTGAGTTCATCGTTTGTTTTCTTTCTTAGATTGAACTCTTCAGCGCATCTTGATTGTTGTACGTGCTCTACGCGAACATGGATCCTCTTCCTTATGATTCTGTTGCCAATCTGAAACAAGCCAAGCATATGTCAGTCACCTTGCACAAAAGCAGGCCCTTACATAAGATAATCCATATTGCAACATGAAATTTATAGAGACTAATGGAATCAAAATGAGTACATAAATGTTTTTGGATGATCTGGAGCCAAACTACTGCATTATTGGTCATGAAGCCGGACATAAACTGTTACTATCTGTTCAATGACCATGAATCAAAGGAAACCATAAGGATGTAACTAAGAGGCTTCTTACATAACAGACTTTTGATACAAAAAGGGCCAACTAATGCAACAAAATGCATGCTAATACTGAAGACTAAACAAAAGTTCAAGCAATCAACTTTCTAATCTGACATCACATCAAGACACTTATAAAATCAAGATTAGTGTATGGTTTTGGTTGATCTGAAGCCAAACTACTGCATTGCTACAGTCATGAAGTCGGAAATATACTGATACTGTCAGTTCAATGACAAGGAATCAAAGATAACCATAAGGAATCAAAGATAATCATAAGAATAGAGTAATTACATTACTTAAGACTTTTGATACAAAAGGGCAAACTAAGGCAAAACAATGCATGTTAATGTTGAAGAGTAACCCTAAACTCAAGCAATTAATTTTTCACTCTGAAATCAAATCCAGAATCACACTACTCCATAGTAGATGATAATAGCTAACACAAGCTAAGATGAAATGTAATCTCTGAGATTAAACTAGGAGAAGATTATACATTTCAAGAACCCAAAATACTCAATTGCACATTTCAACATAAAGCCAACATATCAACACTACATTTCAATCGCTACTTCAGAAAAACAAGAGTCTCAGGATCATCAGAGATAATTATTCACACCTGTTTGTTAACTTCGACACCAACGGCACGTTTAGTAACATTCCAGATACGACCAGTACGACCATGGTAAAACTTGTGAGGCATACCCTTGTGAATCGCACCATTGACCTTAACATCGACGTAATCGCCGACCTTAAAGGTCCTCAGGTAAGTAGATAGTGGAATGTAACCCTTCTTTCTGAACGGTCTCGCGAAGAGATCCCTCGTTCTCGCTCTTACTCCATGACCCGCCGGCATTTTTTCTCCTCTTTGATACTGAAACCCTAGATTCTCGTACCAATTTTTTTGTATTTATATCTCTGTTTTGAAATTGGGCTTCGTAAGTAGAACTATTGGGCCCAATATTGGGCTTATTTTATAATCGGCCCAAACCATGGTAAAACTTGTGAGGCATACCCTTGTGAATCGCACCATTGACCTTAACATCGACGTAATCGCCGACCTTAAAGGTCCTCAGGTAAGTAGATAGTGGAATGTAACCCTTCTTTCTGAACGGTCTCGCGAAGAGATCCCTCGTTCTCGCTCTTACTCCATGACCCGCCGGCATTTTTTCTCCTCTTTGATACTGAAACCCTAGATTCTCGTACCAATTTTTTTGTATTTATATCTCTGTTTTGAAATTGGGCTTCGTAAGTAGAACTATTGGGCCCAATATTGGGCTTATTTTATAATCGGCCCAATTAAATTCTTAAAATATTCTTTGAATAATTCATAAATTTGTAGTTTTTGTTAAGAGGCCTCAAAAGAAAGGTATTATGTATACTTTGATTTAACTCTTTAATAACTTGAAAAAGATATATCACAATCTTCAGCTTCTCTTGACATTTTCAGGGAGATTTACAGATGGTACAAGGTAGCTACACTGTTTCTGCAAAGATCTCTTGACATTTTCAGGGAGATTTACAGATGGTACAAGGTAGCTACACTGTTTCTGCAAAGAAGGAGATGGCCTGACATAAGAGAAGATTGTAGATATTTGCTTCTGTGGTTTTTTATACTTCTTTAACTTCACACCAAACAAGAATGACCTTAATGGTATCCTAGCCTTTGTAACCGATGATGACTTGCTCAGTGACCTTGTAGCCTCTGTGGGGTGTCCAAGATCCTCTTCAAGCTTACAGACAACTCTTTCAACTTCAGTTCTCAGTGACTTTGCTTGATCAAGCCCTCCTTGAACCTCATTAAAGACCCTTTTGTTCTCTTTCTTCATATTAACTATCTCACCATGGAACTTTGCAGCTTGACAACTATTTGTGACCTTTGAAACTTCATTTTGGATATTACAAAGTGTTGTATACCTTCCTTCTAGTTCATCTCTTAGAACTTCACTGTTTTCTAACCATAACAGTAACTCTGTTTGAATCTCTTGTAGATGTCTATATATAGGTTTTGTCTCTGATGCTAGGGCAGTGGAATTACTGCTTTCAAGTTTAGTTAGCTCTGCTTTTAGGTCATGAACTGATGTTTGGTACTTCTGTATCTGATGAACAGATGTACTAAATCTTAACCAGAACTCTATATTCTCCTCCAACACCGCGTCAATGTCTCTACGCACTTTCTCTTCCACAGTTGGAATCTTCTTCTTTAGATTTTCATCAATGTCTGCAAATTTCACCTTAACCTCATCTTCAGATGCTCTCTTCAAGTCTCCTCTTTGCTGAGATGGTACCATGGAGACTGAAGAGTTAGAGCTCACACTTTCAGACAGGTTTTTTTCAACGTTTTCGCAAGAGACTGCATTCTTGAGTTCTCTCAACTGCAGTGCTAGTTCAAAGAAGCCATCGCGGCTCTTCTTCTCAACTTCACTTAACTTTCTCTTCACTTCTTTGTTCATCTAATAGAACCTTCTCTCTATCATCCATGCCTTCTGCAGGTAACAACTGCCTCGAGTTTCTTTTCCCCTCAACTCCTGTCTCTGTGTCAAAACAAGTGCTTTCTTTGTCTGATAAACCATAACAAGAGTCTTTTGTCTCTTGTTTCTCTTCTTGCACTGAATCTTTGTCTCTTATATGGTTTGCTACAATGGCCTCTTTAATCTCTTCATCACTCCTTATTTCTCTCTCATTTGAGACTGAATCAAAATCTTCAGTAGGATCTTTCTCATGAACATATTCCGGGTTAAGTCCATCTTCATCCATTTTCACAACCTGTAAGTTTCCTGATAAGTATTCAGCTGAGCTATTAGCTTCATGGTTAAGTCCATCTTCATCCATTTTCACAACCTGTAAGTTTCCTGATAAGTATTCAGCTGAGCTATTAGCTTCATTCAAATGCTTCTCAAGATTCTTGTTCTGATCTTCCACTCTTTGGAACAAGTTCTTTACTTTGCTTAGCTCATCTTCAAGAGCCATTATCCTTTTCTTTGTATCTATGGAGTCTGACACAAGAGCTGCCTTATCTTCCTCTACACCGCGAAGATGTTCATGTAACTCATCAATCTCAGATCTTACTGTCTTCACCAATGAAGTATAAGACAAAGATGTTGTCTCCAGAGATACTACTTTCTCCACAAGCTCATCTAGTTTCTCTGCAAAATCCACATTACTCAAGTTCTCATTCAAATCAACCTCTCTTGATTCTTGACCATTGAAAGCTTTCTCAGCTTCTTCTTCTTCTACCTTAATCTCAAACTTCTTCTTCAATGTTTCAAACCTCTCTGTTGCCGAACTAATCCTTTCCTTCTCAATCTCTGCATCTTCAGAAACTCTCTTCTGCATCTCCTCAAGCTTAGTAATCATCTCTTTACAAGAGCTTAAAGAAGTACTTGCCACAAGTGTCCTAGCTTCACCATCTTCAATCTCCCCACCAACTCCAAACTCATCTTGTAAACTACAAACTCTCTTCTGCATTTCTGTAACTTGATTCTCCAAATTCCAATAACTATTATAAGACTCCTCATAAGAACTTCTCACAAACTCCTTCTTGGTCTGTAACACCAAGATCTCTTTATGAATCTTATCAATCTCCATTGCTTCTTCTTTACTCAATCCTGAACTCACCAATACAGAAGATGATGCCAAACTTTTCATATCACCCGATTCCTTTCTCATCAGAGATTTACACTTGAACTCTTTCTTGGGAATCTCAGGGACTTCTGGTATGTTAGTTCCGCTAGGAATGAAATGAAGATTCTTAGGTGGTTTCTCTGGATCATCATCATCATCATCATCATCAAATTGAACATGTTCAGGGAAAGCAGTAGCAATCATATGATTAGCACTTTGAAGTTCAGTAGATAAATGATCATATCTTTCAGCTAAAGCACGGTAAGATCGAAAAGCTTCTTCCACAAAGTTAACAATCTCTGGTCTTCTACGGTAATACATCTCTGCTCTTTTAGCAAAAGTGTCTCCATCTTCATTTATGATCTTAAGTGTATCCTTTACCCTCTCCTCCATATCTAACAAGTTCAAAAAAATTCAGAAACAACTCACTAAGGCTTTGACTTTTGAGACAAGAAAGAACATACCTTGGAGATTGTGTTCGAGCCATTTGGATTGTTTTGTACGAATGTGGCTGGCCCACCACCATGAATAATGGCTGGCCCACCACCATGAATAAGCATTACTTGCTGCTCTCTGCAACATCAGAATTTCTTTATGATCTTCTGCATCCTCCTTTTTGTTTTTACCTTTTTGATTCTTGTGACTTTTAAACTTCTTCTTTGTGGGTTTTAACTACAAACCCTATTTTTAGAAGATGGTATATTGTTTTTTTTGGTTATCTAAAATGGCAAATTGTTTTACTTTATATAACTATATAAAACATGGTAGTTCTAATGGTTTGTAACAGAATATGTCAGTATCCACCAATGGCTCTACGAAAGAGATGAAACTAAATTGAATTAAACCGGACTACAAAGTAAATCAAATTAAACCGTACTAGTAAATCAAACTTGTCCTTGACATTAGGAGCGTTTGACATGAGAATGTGGGGCCAAAGACAACGTGTACATGAAGTCACTCGACCTGAAGCTGCCGATGGCTACCACAATCAGAGGACCAAGTACTGCCACATTCTTTACTCCTGGAGGAAGATAAATGTAGGAACTTTTCAGTACATGAATCAGTTATGACAAATGTTGATGCACATAGTTTTATGAATTCCAAACAGTAGTATTAACCAATGAAGCAAACAAATCATGAAGTCATTTTATAGTTTTGTCTTAACAACAAAACAGTAGTATTAACCAATGAAGCAAACAAATCATGAAGTCATTTTATAGTTTTGTCTTAACAACATTGATAGCCAGTAGAGAATTTGAGGTGTATGGTCCAGGAAAATATCGTCTAGGTGTCTATTCAGATCTCTTTCTAAAAACATTTGACTAGATTGAAGTATTAACATCCTAAAATTAGTTACTTTATTTATAGAACAAGTAAATTTGATTGAAAGAATCCTACCTCCATGGGAGCAGAACCTTCATTTGCAGACTTGTTGTTTTTTGTGGCTGTGGTATCAGGAATTATCAGGCCTGCAGGAACCTGCCCAAACTTCAAAGCCTATTTATCCACAAACCAAAACAAAAGATTACTGTCAAGATCAACCAGAAAAAACACAAAAGACAGACATTTGATTCAAGAAAAAGAAAACAAGGAACCTGTTCGAGTCTGGCAATTTCTTCTATCGTCTGGGAGTTGATAATTGCAGCCTGGAATATCATGAAAAATGAAACACCAAAATTACTATCAAAACACAGCCTGTCACTACTTGCTATAAAGACACCCAAATCAATGTAAATGCTTGGTCTTATCCACTTCTATTTTTTCCAACACCCAATTTCAGGAGCTCTTAAGGTTCCCATCTCCAAAAGATCTTTTTTTGAATTATAATATCCCTGTGCTACTGAGCTGAATAATCCATTTAACAAGATTCAGAGAAAATCATACCTTGATCGCTAAAATTTGCTCCTGTGTTGGGGCCACCACTTTTGGAGTCTCCGGATTTTCTACAGTTTCTGTCACTTTTTTAGCCTCCTCCTTAGAGACCTTCTTAGCTTCCTCCTCTGCTTCTTTGGATGAAAACAAAGCT
>CM071720.1:18395810-18409388 GCA_036630335.1 Physaria fendleri | reverse complement strand
GCTATGTATATTACACTAACTATGTTAAAATTTTGATATTTAGATGGGATTATTGAATTTTAGTTTTGCTATCGAATCAGCGATGAAGTTTGAAGTTGTAGGAACCCAGCGAAACTGTGTCTTCTCGACACTTGATTTAAGTTTCCTGTGTCCTAGCAAGAGCATGTGTAGTGTCATGTAGTGGCATGTGTAGAATCATGTAGTCTAGCATTGAGCATGTTAGGCTGAAGGCAATACTAAGGTTGTGGTGTGGGGCAATTCACGCGCGGAAGGTCGACATCTACATCAAATTCAGAATTGGAGATAAAAAGGCGGGAGTGAATGTGAACATTTTGTATCCTTTGGGATCGTTGTTGCAACTTTTCCATTAAACTATAAGGATTTTATCCAGTCTTACAGAGCTAAACTTCTATTTGATCTTTTTATACAAGTTATGGAAAAAGAAGAAACGAAATGTTACAGTTTGCGCTGTTAATTTTTTTCAAATTGATGAACTTGATGTTGTATCAGGACTTAGAGATAGAAAAGGCTTAGAAGAATTGTTTTGTGTTCGATGATTGTTTCATAGTTGGATTTAAACTATCAAATTTAGGAATTTTTCTATCTTTATTAGTTCTGATTTTGTACAATTATTGTTTCATAGTTGGATTTAAACTATCAAATTTAGGAATTTTTCTATCTTTATTAGTTCTGATTTTGTACAATTGTTTTTCATTTCTCTGTGTATGTTATAGCAACTACTGTAGTAACTTTAATAATTTACTTTACTTTTAACATTGTAAAATGAGTGACTTTAATAATTTTCTTTTACCACTGTAAAATGCAGAATTTGAACTCCAAATTTGTAATATATTATAATGAAATTTCAAAGACATAAACCGTTATATTACATGATTGTGGATTAATTTCACATAGGTGAAAAACATTAAATATTAACATCTGTTTATATTTTTGCCAAATTATTTATACTTTTTTTTTCCAATTATTGTAAAATTATATTTAACAACTCAAAACCAATAATAATTGTGATACTCTTACTAAATAATGACAATTAATCAGTTTTGTAATCGTAAATGCATTGAATAACACACAAAACAAATTATAGAACTATTAAAAATCCTTTAAAAAAAAATATTATGATAAATCAAATAATGTCGAACAACACAAAATCCAAGATAATTAAATATTTAGAATTAAACACCATTATTAATTTTATTACCAACTGGTTAATAATTGTTAAATTTTCTTTTACCACTGTAAAATGCAGAATTTGAACTCCAAATTTGTAATATATTATAATGAAATTTCAAAGACATAAACCGTTATATTACATGATTGTGGATTAATTTCACATAGGTGAAAAACATTAAATATTAACATCTGTTTATATTTTTGCCAAATTATTTATACTTTTTTTTTCCAATTATTGTAAAATTATATTTAACAACTCAAAACCAATAATAATTGTGATACTCTTACTAAATAATGACAATTAATCAGTTTTGTAATCGTAAATGCATTGAATAACACACAAAACAAATTATAGAACTATTAAAAATCCTTTAAAAAAAAATATTATGATAAATCAAATAATGTCGAACAACACAAAATCCAAGATAATTAAATATTTAGAATTAAACACCATTATTAATTTTATTACCAACTGGTTAATAATTGTTATTTTCAGCTAAAACCAACAAAAATTTCAAAAATAAAGAATAAACTTAATGACAACAAATTAATTCAAAAGTTCAAACGTTAGAACAGTATCACCTCATAGATGAAGATAGGCAAATGCATCTGAAAGAGCCTTTTGCCCTGTCCACACGACCATGTCATCTCTGAGGTAATATCTTTTATTGTCCAGTCTTAGCACGCTTAGTGTTGTTGAAAGGCGACATGCTCGGACTCAAACAAGAACTCAAACTCGGACTCGGACTCTCTTCCCTTAATGTACCATTTAAAGCAGCTAACTCCTTTAGCTGTTCTCTCTTGTAATGGTCCATTGATTCATCCTTTAGATAGGAATAAACCAAAACCAGGTGAATAAAAGGTTTCGAGTTTAAAGTTTAGAGAAGAAGAATGGTATGTACCATTGGCTTAAGGAGCGATTGGAGGAAATGGAGTTTAAAGTTTAGAGAAGAAGAATGGTATGTACCATTGGCTTAAGGAGCGATTGGAGGAAATGAACTGCTTGCTCTAATCGAATATTTATTATGTCCTCTGGAAGCTCGGCTTCGATTAGTATATGTAGTGGCTCGCTCAGATGCTCGTAGCCTGGCTTACCTTTTAGAGTTTCTTCCTGCAAATGAAGTAAAATAGATAAACCTAAGAGTCTAAGACTTGGCGAAGTATGAGAAAGAGATTATGAAAAAGGAGGTTTACCTTGACAGTATCTTTTACGGATCCTCGCCCTCTAATAAACACCCTACATTGAGTTGCGAGTTCAACTCTTTTAAGGGAGTTTCCACGTGGTCCGAGAATCCGCCCAACGAAATTATACTGCAAGGTTTAATGGAGTTAACTCGAGAATAAACCGAATTGAAATCACATATTTGGTTTAAATCATGCTAAAACTTACACTTGGCTGAAGAAATCAAGCAAGCCATATCGATAAGACCCACTTTTTGATTATAGATTTCTTAACAACAAAATTGTGATTCACAATGAGTCAGATATATGAGTTCAACTACCAGCAATGACTTACCTCAGCTTGCATCATTGACCATCCATTTAAATCAAGCTTTCCATTTATCGGCTGGCCAGGCGACCTATATGGACTACCATGCTCTTGTATATCAAGATCAGACAAACTAGTAGTGACCCTGCTGATTTCTGCACAAATGCCAGCAACGTAAGCAATTAAAGCAAATGTTACAAAAGAAACTGCAATATTTTCAACATCAGGGCATCTTCAGTCTCTTAGCTTTCAAGAAAAGAATGAAAAAAATTCGATAAGCTCAATGCACACACTCAAAGATCAACTTAAATAAAAAAGCATATAGGTTGATTAGACAAGCCCACCTTGCTCTAGCATTCTCAAGCTATATGGCATGACTTGCAAAACGGCATCAAACTTTTGTCTCTCTTGTAGTAAACCAGCCAAGTACCTGAATTATGGTCAAAACAAAAAAAGTACATAAGTTCAACTGGATTCTGCATATGTGTATCGACTATTAATTAGTTCACATTGAAATCACCTCACAAACTTTAAAAAAAAACGTCTGTAACTTAATTACATAAAACGTTGATGAAATAAAGCTTTCTTGTTAAAATCATTAAGGGAACAAAGCTAAATAACAATCAAAATTGCCATGGAATTAACTATGAACAAGACGATACTCTGAGCTGAGACTATGATTGAGAACTAAGAATAAAATCTGCGTGATGAATCCATGGCAATACAAACTTGACACATATCTCAGTCAAATAGAACAAGACATGATTTCTACTATCACCATAAGTCAAGCAAGCAATCAAATACAATTCGATTCAAAAGAAAAATCTCACTATGAACAAGGCGATACTCTGAGATGAGAATGAATCTGCGTGATGAGTCCATGAGGATACAAACTTGACAGATATCTCAATTAAACGGAACAATACATGAATTCTACTAACACCATAAGTCTAACATGCAAGCAATCAAATACAATTCGATTCAAAACAAAAAGCTCACAGAGATTCACGTTCGAACCTCTGACGATTACTCGGAGGAAAAGGAGATCGATTAGGGCTATGTATATTACACTAACTATGTTAAAATTTTGATATTTAGATGGGATTATTGAATTTTAGTTTTCCTATCGAATCAGCGATGAAGTTTGAAGTTCTAGGAACCCAGCGAAACTGTGTCTTCTCGACACTTGATTTAAGTTCCCTGTGTCCTAGCAAGAGCATGTGTAGTGTCATGTAGTGGCATGTGTAGAATCATGTAGTCTAGCATTGAGCATGTTAGGCTGAAGGCAATACTAAGGTTGTGGTGTGGGGCAACGCACGCGCGGAAGGTCGACATCTACATAAAATTCAGAATTGGAGATAAAAAGGCGGGAGTGAATGGTAACATTTTGTATCCTTTGGGATTGTTGTTGCAACGTTTCCATTAAACTATAAGGATTTTATCCAGTCTTACAGAGCTAAACTTCTATTTGATAGAGTGATCGAGAGACAGAAGAAACAGAGATGCGTGAGAACTCTTCAAATGGTCTTTTATGGCTGCGTTTGGTATTCTCACTTCGTCTTAGCTTCATATCTATCTACTTGATTCTTAATTTTCTTTGTTAGTTCAATAGAATCATTAGATTTTATGTTCTTTCGAGATTTTAGTATTAGTTACCCAGTCGACCGAATTGTCTATATTTTCAGACATGATAAGCATCACAATAACAATTTAATGTGTATCTAAAGATTGTCTTAGCTACAAGATTTAGTGTCAGGATTGTGCTCTTTTAAGGCCATGAACTTTTATAATTCTTTACATGTTCTTCTTCTGATATGATTTAATTTTATACAAGTTTATTTGGTGATTCAAAGAATACGAATGTTAAAGCAGAATCTCATACTTCTTCCAGCAAAACAGGCAAAAAATTAATATTCATAATAGTCGGAATTGGAATTGTATATGTGGTAATGTTCTCGATCTTCTTATACAAGTTATGGAAAAAGAAGAAACGAAATGTTACAGTTTGCGCTGTTAATTTTTTTCAAGTTGATGAACTTGATGTTGTGTCAGGACTTAGAGATTAGAAAAGACTTAGAAGAATTGTTTTGTGTTCGATTGTTTCATAGTTGGATTTAAACTATCAAATTTAGGAATTTTTCTATCTTTATTAGTTCTGATTTTGTACAATTATGTTTTTCATTTCTCTGTGTATGTTATAGCAATTTTCTTTTACCACTGTAAAATGCAGAATTTGAACTCCAAATTTGTAATATATTATAATGAAATTTCAAAGACATAAACCGTTATATTACATGATTGTGGATTAATTTCACATAGGTGAAAAACATTAAATATTAACATCTGTTTATATTTTTGCCAAATTATTTATACTTTTTTTTCCAATTTTTGTAAAATTATATTTAACAACTCAAAACCAATAATAATTGTGATACTCTTACTAAATAATGACAATTAATCAGTTTTGTAATCGTAAATGCATTAAATAACACAAAAATAAAAATATTATAGAACAATTAAAAATCCTTAAAAAAAATATTATGATAAATCAAATAATGTCGAACAACTAAAAATCCAAGATAATTAAATATTCATAATTAAACACCATTATTAATTTTATTACCAACAGGTTAATAATTGTTATTTTCAAACACCATTATTAATTTTATTACCAACAGGTTAATAATTGTTATTTTCAGCTAAAGCAAACAAAAATTTCAAAAATAAAGAATAAACTTAATGACAACAAATTAATTCAAAAGGTTCAAACGTTAGAACAGTATCACCTCATAGATGAAGATAGGCAAATGCATCTATGAGAGCCTTTTGCCCTGTCCACACGACCATGTCATCTACGAGGTAATATCTTTTATTGTCCGGTCTTAGCACGCTTAGTGTTGTTGAAAGGAGACATGCTCGGACTCAAACAAGAACTCAAGCTCGGACTCGGACTCTCTTCCCTTAATGTACCATTTAAAGCAGCTAACTCCTTTAACTGCTCTCTCTTGTAATGGTCCATCGATTCGTCCTTAGGAATAAACCAAAACCAGGTGAATAAAAGGTTTCGAGTTTAAAGTTTAGAGAAGAAGAATGGTATGTACCATTGGCTTAAGGAGCGATTGGAGGAAATGCACTGCTTGCTCCAATCGAATATTTATTATGTCTTCAGGAAGCTCGGCTTCGATTAGTATATGTAGTGGCTCGCTCAGATGCTCGTAGCCTGGCTTACCTTTTAGAATTTCTTCCTGCAAATGAAGTAAAATAGATAAGTCTAAGAGTCTAAGACTTGAAGAAGTATAAGAAAGAGATGATGAAAAAGGAGGCTACCTTGACAGTGTCTTTCACTGATCCTCGACCTCTAATAAACACCCTACATTGAGTTGCGAGTTCAACTCTTTTAAGGGAGTTTCCACGTGGTCCGAGAATCCGCCCGACGAAATTATACTGCAAGGTTCAATGGAATTAACTCGAGAATAAACCGAATTGAAATCACATATTTGGTTTAAATCATGCTAAAACTTACACTTGGCTGAAGAAATCAAGCAAGCCATATCGATAAGACCCACTTTTTGATTATAGATTTCTTAACAACAAAAATTGTAATTAACAATGACTCAGATATATGAGTTCAACTACCAGTAATGGCTTACCTCAGCTTGCCTCATTGACCATCCATTTAAATCAAGCTTTCCATTTATCGGCTGGCCAGGCGACCTATATGGACTACCATGCTCTTGTATATCAAGATCAGACAAACTAGTAGTGACCCTGCTGATTTCTGCACAAATGCCAGCAACGTAAGCAATTAAAGCAAATGTTACAAAAGAAACTGCAATATTTTCAACATCACGGAATCTTCAGTCTCTTAGCTTTCAAGAAAAGAATGAAACAAACTACTCAAGGCTTTGCTCACCCAAAAAAAATCGAATAAGCTCATACGCACACACTCAAAGATCAACTTAAATAAAAACGCATATAGGTTGATTAGACAGCCCACCTTGCTCTAGCATTCTCAAGCTATATGGCATGACTTGCAAAACGGCATCAAATTTTTGTCTCTCTTGTAGTAAACCAGCCAAGTACCTGAATTATGGTCAAAACAAAAAATGTACATAAGTTCAACTGAATTCTGCATATTGTTATCGACTATTAATTGGTTCACATTGAAATCACCTCACAAACTTAAAAAACAAACGTCTGTAACTTAATTACATAAAACGTTGATGAAATAAAGCTTTCTTGTTAAAATCATCGAGGGAACAAAACTAAATAACAATCAAAATTGCCATGGAATCAACTACGAACAAGACGATACTCTGAGCTGAAACTATGATTGAGAACTGATAATGAATCTACGTGACAAGTCCATGACAACAGAAACTTAACAGATGTCTCAATCAAATAGAACAATACATAATTTCTACTATCACCATAAGTCTAACAAGCAAGCAATCAAATACAATTCGATTCAAAAGAAAAATCTCACAATGAACAAGGCGATACTCTGAGCTGAGAATGAATCTGCGTGACGAGTCCATGGCAATACAAACTTAACAGATATCTCAATCAAACGGAACAATACATGAATTCTACTATCACCATAAGTCAAACAAGCAAGCAATCAAATACAATTCGATTCAAAACAAAAAAGCTCACAGAGATTCACGTTCGAACCTCTGACGATTACTCGGAGGAAAAAAAAAAGCTCACAGAGATTCACGTTCGAACCTCTGACGATTACTCGGAGGAAAAGGAGATCGATTAGGGGAGTGACAGTCTCCAAGGTCATACCTTCGACCATGAAACCTGGTTTGGGACCTTTAGGTTGTCTTTTAGTGCTTATGGTTTCACCTTTGGCTTTAGCTGCAGCTTTGAGTTCATCGTTTGTTTTCTTGGCTTTAGCTGCAGCTTTGAGTTCATCGTTTGTTTTCTTTCTTAGATTGAACTCTTCAGCGCATCTTGATTGTTGTACGTGCTCTACGCGAACATGGATCCTCTTCCTTATGATTCTGTTGCCAATCTGAAACAAGCCAAGCATATGTCAGTCACCTTGCACAAAAGCAGGCCCTTACATAAGATAATCCATATTGCAACATGAAATTTATAGAGACTAATGGAATCAAAATGAGTACATAAATGTTTTTGGATGATCTGGAGCCAAACTACTGCATTATTGGTCATGAAGCCGGACATAAACTGTTACTATCTGTTCAATGACCATGAATCAAAGGAAACCATAAGGATGTAACTAAGAGGCTTCTTACATAACAGACTTTTGATACAAAAAGGGCCAACTAATGCAACAAAATGCATGCTAATACTGAAGACTAAACAAAAGTTCAAGCAATCAACTTTCTAATCTGACATCACATCAAGACACTTATAAAATCAAGATTAGTGTATGGTTTTGGTTGATCTGAAGCCAAACTACTGCATTGCTACAGTCATGAAGTCGGAAATATACTGATACTGTCAGTTCAATGACAAGGAATCAAAGATAACCATAAGGAATCAAAGATAATCATAAGAATAGAGTAATTACATTACTTAAGACTTTTGATACAAAAGGGCAAACTAAGGCAAAACAATGCATGTTAATGTTGAAGAGTAACCCTAAACTCAAGCAATTAATTTTTCACTCTGAAATCAAATCCAGAATCACACTACTCCATAGTAGATGATAATAGCTAACACAAGCTAAGATGAAATGTAATCTCTGAGATTAAACTAGGAGAAGATTATACATTTCAAGAACCCAAAATACTCAATTGCACATTTCAACATAAAGCCAACATATCAACACTACATTTCAATCGCTACTTCAGAAAAACAAGAGTCTCAGGATCATCAGAGATAATTATTCACACCTGTTTGTTAACTTCGACACCAACGGCACGTTTAGTAACATTCCAGATACGACCAGTACGACCATGGTAAAACTTGTGAGGCATACCCTTGTGAATCGCACCATTGACCTTAACATCGACGTAATCGCCGACCTTAAAGGTCCTCAGGTAAGTAGATAGTGGAATGTAACCCTTCTTTCTGAACGGTCTCGCGAAGAGATCCCTCGTTCTCGCTCTTACTCCATGACCCGCCGGCATTTTTTCTCCTCTTTGATACTGAAACCCTAGATTCTCGTACCAATTTTTTTGTATTTATATCTCTGTTTTGAAATTGGGCTTCGTAAGTAGAACTATTGGGCCCAATATTGGGCTTATTTTATAATCGGCCCAAACCATGGTAAAACTTGTGAGGCATACCCTTGTGAATCGCACCATTGACCTTAACATCGACGTAATCGCCGACCTTAAAGGTCCTCAGGTAAGTAGATAGTGGAATGTAACCCTTCTTTCTGAACGGTCTCGCGAAGAGATCCCTCGTTCTCGCTCTTACTCCATGACCCGCCGGCATTTTTTCTCCTCTTTGATACTGAAACCCTAGATTCTCGTACCAATTTTTTTGTATTTATATCTCTGTTTTGAAATTGGGCTTCGTAAGTAGAACTATTGGGCCCAATATTGGGCTTATTTTATAATCGGCCCAATTAAATTCTTAAAATATTCTTTGAATAATTCATAAATTTGTAGTTTTTGTTAAGAGGCCTCAAAAGAAAGGTATTATGTATACTTTGATTTAACTCTTTAATAACTTGAAAAAGATATATCACAATCTTCAGCTTCTCTTGACATTTTCAGGGAGATTTACAGATGGTACAAGGTAGCTACACTGTTTCTGCAAAGATCTCTTGACATTTTCAGGGAGATTTACAGATGGTACAAGGTAGCTACACTGTTTCTGCAAAGAAGGAGATGGCCTGACATAAGAGAAGATTGTAGATATTTGCTTCTGTGGTTTTTTATACTTCTTTAACTTCACACCAAACAAGAATGACCTTAATGGTATCCTAGCCTTTGTAACCGATGATGACTTGCTCAGTGACCTTGTAGCCTCTGTGGGGTGTCCAAGATCCTCTTCAAGCTTACAGACAACTCTTTCAACTTCAGTTCTCAGTGACTTTGCTTGATCAAGCCCTCCTTGAACCTCATTAAAGACCCTTTTGTTCTCTTTCTTCATATTAACTATCTCACCATGGAACTTTGCAGCTTGACAACTATTTGTGACCTTTGAAACTTCATTTTGGATATTACAAAGTGTTGTATACCTTCCTTCTAGTTCATCTCTTAGAACTTCACTGTTTTCTAACCATAACAGTAACTCTGTTTGAATCTCTTGTAGATGTCTATATATAGGTTTTGTCTCTGATGCTAGGGCAGTGGAATTACTGCTTTCAAGTTTAGTTAGCTCTGCTTTTAGGTCATGAACTGATGTTTGGTACTTCTGTATCTGATGAACAGATGTACTAAATCTTAACCAGAACTCTATATTCTCCTCCAACACCGCGTCAATGTCTCTACGCACTTTCTCTTCCACAGTTGGAATCTTCTTCTTTAGATTTTCATCAATGTCTGCAAATTTCACCTTAACCTCATCTTCAGATGCTCTCTTCAAGTCTCCTCTTTGCTGAGATGGTACCATGGAGACTGAAGAGTTAGAGCTCACACTTTCAGACAGGTTTTTTTCAACGTTTTCGCAAGAGACTGCATTCTTGAGTTCTCTCAACTGCAGTGCTAGTTCAAAGAAGCCATCGCGGCTCTTCTTCTCAACTTCACTTAACTTTCTCTTCACTTCTTTGTTCATCTAATAGAACCTTCTCTCTATCATCCATGCCTTCTGCAGGTAACAACTGCCTCGAGTTTCTTTTCCCCTCAACTCCTGTCTCTGTGTCAAAACAAGTGCTTTCTTTGTCTGATAAACCATAACAAGAGTCTTTTGTCTCTTGTTTCTCTTCTTGCACTGAATCTTTGTCTCTTATATGGTTTGCTACAATGGCCTCTTTAATCTCTTCATCACTCCTTATTTCTCTCTCATTTGAGACTGAATCAAAATCTTCAGTAGGATCTTTCTCATGAACATATTCCGGGTTAAGTCCATCTTCATCCATTTTCACAACCTGTAAGTTTCCTGATAAGTATTCAGCTGAGCTATTAGCTTCATGGTTAAGTCCATCTTCATCCATTTTCACAACCTGTAAGTTTCCTGATAAGTATTCAGCTGAGCTATTAGCTTCATTCAAATGCTTCTCAAGATTCTTGTTCTGATCTTCCACTCTTTGGAACAAGTTCTTTACTTTGCTTAGCTCATCTTCAAGAGCCATTATCCTTTTCTTTGTATCTATGGAGTCTGACACAAGAGCTGCCTTATCTTCCTCTACACCGCGAAGATGTTCATGTAACTCATCAATCTCAGATCTTACTGTCTTCACCAATGAAGTATAAGACAAAGATGTTGTCTCCAGAGATACTACTTTCTCCACAAGCTCATCTAGTTTCTCTGCAAAATCCACATTACTCAAGTTCTCATTCAAATCAACCTCTCTTGATTCTTGACCATTGAAAGCTTTCTCAGCTTCTTCTTCTTCTACCTTAATCTCAAACTTCTTCTTCAATGTTTCAAACCTCTCTGTTGCCGAACTAATCCTTTCCTTCTCAATCTCTGCATCTTCAGAAACTCTCTTCTGCATCTCCTCAAGCTTAGTAATCATCTCTTTACAAGAGCTTAAAGAAGTACTTGCCACAAGTGTCCTAGCTTCACCATCTTCAATCTCCCCACCAACTCCAAACTCATCTTGTAAACTACAAACTCTCTTCTGCATTTCTGTAACTTGATTCTCCAAATTCCAATAACTATTATAAGACTCCTCATAAGAACTTCTCACAAACTCCTTCTTGGTCTGTAACACCAAGATCTCTTTATGAATCTTATCAATCTCCATTGCTTCTTCTTTACTCAATCCTGAACTCACCAATACAGAAGATGATGCCAAACTTTTCATATCACCCGATTCCTTTCTCATCAGAGATTTACACTTGAACTCTTTCTTGGGAATCTCAGGGACTTCTGGTATGTTAGTTCCGCTAGGAATGAAATGAAGATTCTTAGGTGGTTTCTCTGGATCATCATCATCATCATCATCATCAAATTGAACATGTTCAGGGAAAGCAGTAGCAATCATATGATTAGCACTTTGAAGTTCAGTAGATAAATGATCATATCTTTCAGCTAAAGCACGGTAAGATCGAAAAGCTTCTTCCACAAAGTTAACAATCTCTGGTCTTCTACGGTAATACATCTCTGCTCTTTTAGCAAAAGTGTCTCCATCTTCATTTATGATCTTAAGTGTATCCTTTACCCTCTCCTCCATATCTAACAAGTTCAAAAAAATTCAGAAACAACTCACTAAGGCTTTGACTTTTGAGACAAGAAAGAACATACCTTGGAGATTGTGTTCGAGCCATTTGGATTGTTTTGTACGAATGTGGCTGGCCCACCACCATGAATAATGGCTGGCCCACCACCATGAATAAGCATTACTTGCTGCTCTCTGCAACATCAGAATTTCTTTATGATCTTCTGCATCCTCCTTTTTGTTTTTACCTTTTTGATTCTTGTGACTTTTAAACTTCTTCTTTGTGGGTTTTAACTACAAACCCTATTTTTAGAAGATGGTATATTGTTTTTTTTGGTTATCTAAAATGGCAAATTGTTTTACTTTATATAACTATATAAAACATGGTAGTTCTAATGGTTTGTAACAGAATATGTCAGTATCCACCAATGGCTCTACGAAAGAGATGAAACTAAATTGAATTAAACCGGACTACAAAGTAAATCAAATTAAACCGTACTAGTAAATCAAACTTGTCCTTGACATTAGGAGCGTTTGACATGAGAATGTGGGGCCAAAGACAACGTGTACATGAAGTCACTCGACCTGAAGCTGCCGATGGCTACCACAATCAGAGGACCAAGTACTGCCACATTCTTTACTCCTGGAGGAAGATAAATGTAGGAACTTTTCAGTACATGAATCAGTTATGACAAATGTTGATGCACATAGTTTTATGAATTCCAAACAGTAGTATTAACCAATGAAGCAAACAAATCATGAAGTCATTTTATAGTTTTGTCTTAACAACAAAACAGTAGTATTAACCAATGAAGCAAACAAATCATGAAGTCATTTTATAGTTTTGTCTTAACAACATTGATAGCCAGTAGAGAATTTGAGGTGTATGGTCCAGGAAAATATCGTCTAGGTGTCTATTCAGATCTCTTTCTAAAAACATTTGACTAGATTGAAGTATTAACATCCTAAAATTAGTTACTTTATTTATAGAACAAGTAAATTTGATTGAAAGAATCCTACCTCCATGGGAGCAGAACCTTCATTTGCAGACTTGTTGTTTTTTGTGGCTGTGGTATCAGGAATTATCAGGCCTGCAGGAACCTGCCCAAACTTCAAAGCCTATTTATCCACAAACCAAAACAAAAGATTACTGTCAAGATCAACCAGAAAAAACACAAAAGACAGACATTTGATTCAAGAAAAAGAAAACAAGGAACCTGTTCGAGTCTGGCAATTTCTTCTATCGTCTGGGAGTTGATAATTGCAGCCTGGAATATCATGAAAAATGAAACACCAAAATTACTATCAAAACACAGCCTGTCACTACTTGCTATAAAGACACCCAAATCAATGTAAATGCTTGGTCTTATCCACTTCTATTTTTTCCAACACCCAATTTCAGGAGCTCTTAAGGTTCCCATCTCCAAAAGATCTTTTTTTGAATTATAATATCCCTGTGCTACTGAGCTGAATAATCCATTTAACAAGATTCAGAGAAAATCATACCTTGATCGCTAAAATTTGCTCCTGTGTTGGGGCCACCACTTTTGGAGTCTCCGGATTTTCTACAGTTTCTGTCACTTTTTTAGCCTCCTCCTTAGAGACCTTCTTAGCTTCCTCCTCTGCTTCTTTGGATGAAAACAAAGCT
>CM071720.1:18373589-18387167 GCA_036630335.1 Physaria fendleri | reverse complement strand
GCTATGTATATTACACTAACTATGTTAAAATTTTGATATTTAGATGGGATTATTGAATTTTAGTTTTGCTATCGAATCAGCGATGAAGTTTGAAGTTGTAGGAACCCAGCGAAACTGTGTCTTCTCGACACTTGATTTAAGTTTCCTGTGTCCTAGCAAGAGCATGTGTAGTGTCATGTAGTGGCATGTGTAGAATCATGTAGTCTAGCATTGAGCATGTTAGGCTGAAGGCAATACTAAGGTTGTGGTGTGGGGCAATTCACGCGCGGAAGGTCGACATCTACATCAAATTCAGAATTGGAGATAAAAAGGCGGGAGTGAATGTGAACATTTTGTATCCTTTGGGATCGTTGTTGCAACTTTTCCATTAAACTATAAGGATTTTATCCAGTCTTACAGAGCTAAACTTCTATTTGATCTTTTTATACAAGTTATGGAAAAAGAAGAAACGAAATGTTACAGTTTGCGCTGTTAATTTTTTTCAAATTGATGAACTTGATGTTGTATCAGGACTTAGAGATAGAAAAGGCTTAGAAGAATTGTTTTGTGTTCGATGATTGTTTCATAGTTGGATTTAAACTATCAAATTTAGGAATTTTTCTATCTTTATTAGTTCTGATTTTGTACAATTATTGTTTCATAGTTGGATTTAAACTATCAAATTTAGGAATTTTTCTATCTTTATTAGTTCTGATTTTGTACAATTGTTTTTCATTTCTCTGTGTATGTTATAGCAACTACTGTAGTAACTTTAATAATTTACTTTACTTTTAACATTGTAAAATGAGTGACTTTAATAATTTTCTTTTACCACTGTAAAATGCAGAATTTGAACTCCAAATTTGTAATATATTATAATGAAATTTCAAAGACATAAACCGTTATATTACATGATTGTGGATTAATTTCACATAGGTGAAAAACATTAAATATTAACATCTGTTTATATTTTTGCCAAATTATTTATACTTTTTTTTTCCAATTATTGTAAAATTATATTTAACAACTCAAAACCAATAATAATTGTGATACTCTTACTAAATAATGACAATTAATCAGTTTTGTAATCGTAAATGCATTGAATAACACACAAAACAAATTATAGAACTATTAAAAATCCTTTAAAAAAAAATATTATGATAAATCAAATAATGTCGAACAACACAAAATCCAAGATAATTAAATATTTAGAATTAAACACCATTATTAATTTTATTACCAACTGGTTAATAATTGTTAAATTTTCTTTTACCACTGTAAAATGCAGAATTTGAACTCCAAATTTGTAATATATTATAATGAAATTTCAAAGACATAAACCGTTATATTACATGATTGTGGATTAATTTCACATAGGTGAAAAACATTAAATATTAACATCTGTTTATATTTTTGCCAAATTATTTATACTTTTTTTTTCCAATTATTGTAAAATTATATTTAACAACTCAAAACCAATAATAATTGTGATACTCTTACTAAATAATGACAATTAATCAGTTTTGTAATCGTAAATGCATTGAATAACACACAAAACAAATTATAGAACTATTAAAAATCCTTTAAAAAAAAATATTATGATAAATCAAATAATGTCGAACAACACAAAATCCAAGATAATTAAATATTTAGAATTAAACACCATTATTAATTTTATTACCAACTGGTTAATAATTGTTATTTTCAGCTAAAACCAACAAAAATTTCAAAAATAAAGAATAAACTTAATGACAACAAATTAATTCAAAAGTTCAAACGTTAGAACAGTATCACCTCATAGATGAAGATAGGCAAATGCATCTGAAAGAGCCTTTTGCCCTGTCCACACGACCATGTCATCTCTGAGGTAATATCTTTTATTGTCCAGTCTTAGCACGCTTAGTGTTGTTGAAAGGCGACATGCTCGGACTCAAACAAGAACTCAAACTCGGACTCGGACTCTCTTCCCTTAATGTACCATTTAAAGCAGCTAACTCCTTTAGCTGTTCTCTCTTGTAATGGTCCATTGATTCATCCTTTAGATAGGAATAAACCAAAACCAGGTGAATAAAAGGTTTCGAGTTTAAAGTTTAGAGAAGAAGAATGGTATGTACCATTGGCTTAAGGAGCGATTGGAGGAAATGGAGTTTAAAGTTTAGAGAAGAAGAATGGTATGTACCATTGGCTTAAGGAGCGATTGGAGGAAATGAACTGCTTGCTCTAATCGAATATTTATTATGTCCTCTGGAAGCTCGGCTTCGATTAGTATATGTAGTGGCTCGCTCAGATGCTCGTAGCCTGGCTTACCTTTTAGAGTTTCTTCCTGCAAATGAAGTAAAATAGATAAACCTAAGAGTCTAAGACTTGGCGAAGTATGAGAAAGAGATTATGAAAAAGGAGGTTTACCTTGACAGTATCTTTTACGGATCCTCGCCCTCTAATAAACACCCTACATTGAGTTGCGAGTTCAACTCTTTTAAGGGAGTTTCCACGTGGTCCGAGAATCCGCCCAACGAAATTATACTGCAAGGTTTAATGGAGTTAACTCGAGAATAAACCGAATTGAAATCACATATTTGGTTTAAATCATGCTAAAACTTACACTTGGCTGAAGAAATCAAGCAAGCCATATCGATAAGACCCACTTTTTGATTATAGATTTCTTAACAACAAAATTGTGATTCACAATGAGTCAGATATATGAGTTCAACTACCAGCAATGACTTACCTCAGCTTGCATCATTGACCATCCATTTAAATCAAGCTTTCCATTTATCGGCTGGCCAGGCGACCTATATGGACTACCATGCTCTTGTATATCAAGATCAGACAAACTAGTAGTGACCCTGCTGATTTCTGCACAAATGCCAGCAACGTAAGCAATTAAAGCAAATGTTACAAAAGAAACTGCAATATTTTCAACATCAGGGCATCTTCAGTCTCTTAGCTTTCAAGAAAAGAATGAAAAAAATTCGATAAGCTCAATGCACACACTCAAAGATCAACTTAAATAAAAAAGCATATAGGTTGATTAGACAAGCCCACCTTGCTCTAGCATTCTCAAGCTATATGGCATGACTTGCAAAACGGCATCAAACTTTTGTCTCTCTTGTAGTAAACCAGCCAAGTACCTGAATTATGGTCAAAACAAAAAAAGTACATAAGTTCAACTGGATTCTGCATATGTGTATCGACTATTAATTAGTTCACATTGAAATCACCTCACAAACTTTAAAAAAAAACGTCTGTAACTTAATTACATAAAACGTTGATGAAATAAAGCTTTCTTGTTAAAATCATTAAGGGAACAAAGCTAAATAACAATCAAAATTGCCATGGAATTAACTATGAACAAGACGATACTCTGAGCTGAGACTATGATTGAGAACTAAGAATAAAATCTGCGTGATGAATCCATGGCAATACAAACTTGACACATATCTCAGTCAAATAGAACAAGACATGATTTCTACTATCACCATAAGTCAAGCAAGCAATCAAATACAATTCGATTCAAAAGAAAAATCTCACTATGAACAAGGCGATACTCTGAGATGAGAATGAATCTGCGTGATGAGTCCATGAGGATACAAACTTGACAGATATCTCAATTAAACGGAACAATACATGAATTCTACTAACACCATAAGTCTAACATGCAAGCAATCAAATACAATTCGATTCAAAACAAAAAGCTCACAGAGATTCACGTTCGAACCTCTGACGATTACTCGGAGGAAAAGGAGATCGATTAGGGCTATGTATATTACACTAACTATGTTAAAATTTTGATATTTAGATGGGATTATTGAATTTTAGTTTTCCTATCGAATCAGCGATGAAGTTTGAAGTTCTAGGAACCCAGCGAAACTGTGTCTTCTCGACACTTGATTTAAGTTCCCTGTGTCCTAGCAAGAGCATGTGTAGTGTCATGTAGTGGCATGTGTAGAATCATGTAGTCTAGCATTGAGCATGTTAGGCTGAAGGCAATACTAAGGTTGTGGTGTGGGGCAACGCACGCGCGGAAGGTCGACATCTACATAAAATTCAGAATTGGAGATAAAAAGGCGGGAGTGAATGGTAACATTTTGTATCCTTTGGGATTGTTGTTGCAACGTTTCCATTAAACTATAAGGATTTTATCCAGTCTTACAGAGCTAAACTTCTATTTGATAGAGTGATCGAGAGACAGAAGAAACAGAGATGCGTGAGAACTCTTCAAATGGTCTTTTATGGCTGCGTTTGGTATTCTCACTTCGTCTTAGCTTCATATCTATCTACTTGATTCTTAATTTTCTTTGTTAGTTCAATAGAATCATTAGATTTTATGTTCTTTCGAGATTTTAGTATTAGTTACCCAGTCGACCGAATTGTCTATATTTTCAGACATGATAAGCATCACAATAACAATTTAATGTGTATCTAAAGATTGTCTTAGCTACAAGATTTAGTGTCAGGATTGTGCTCTTTTAAGGCCATGAACTTTTATAATTCTTTACATGTTCTTCTTCTGATATGATTTAATTTTATACAAGTTTATTTGGTGATTCAAAGAATACGAATGTTAAAGCAGAATCTCATACTTCTTCCAGCAAAACAGGCAAAAAATTAATATTCATAATAGTCGGAATTGGAATTGTATATGTGGTAATGTTCTCGATCTTCTTATACAAGTTATGGAAAAAGAAGAAACGAAATGTTACAGTTTGCGCTGTTAATTTTTTTCAAGTTGATGAACTTGATGTTGTGTCAGGACTTAGAGATTAGAAAAGACTTAGAAGAATTGTTTTGTGTTCGATTGTTTCATAGTTGGATTTAAACTATCAAATTTAGGAATTTTTCTATCTTTATTAGTTCTGATTTTGTACAATTATGTTTTTCATTTCTCTGTGTATGTTATAGCAATTTTCTTTTACCACTGTAAAATGCAGAATTTGAACTCCAAATTTGTAATATATTATAATGAAATTTCAAAGACATAAACCGTTATATTACATGATTGTGGATTAATTTCACATAGGTGAAAAACATTAAATATTAACATCTGTTTATATTTTTGCCAAATTATTTATACTTTTTTTTCCAATTTTTGTAAAATTATATTTAACAACTCAAAACCAATAATAATTGTGATACTCTTACTAAATAATGACAATTAATCAGTTTTGTAATCGTAAATGCATTAAATAACACAAAAATAAAAATATTATAGAACAATTAAAAATCCTTAAAAAAAATATTATGATAAATCAAATAATGTCGAACAACTAAAAATCCAAGATAATTAAATATTCATAATTAAACACCATTATTAATTTTATTACCAACAGGTTAATAATTGTTATTTTCAAACACCATTATTAATTTTATTACCAACAGGTTAATAATTGTTATTTTCAGCTAAAGCAAACAAAAATTTCAAAAATAAAGAATAAACTTAATGACAACAAATTAATTCAAAAGGTTCAAACGTTAGAACAGTATCACCTCATAGATGAAGATAGGCAAATGCATCTATGAGAGCCTTTTGCCCTGTCCACACGACCATGTCATCTACGAGGTAATATCTTTTATTGTCCGGTCTTAGCACGCTTAGTGTTGTTGAAAGGAGACATGCTCGGACTCAAACAAGAACTCAAGCTCGGACTCGGACTCTCTTCCCTTAATGTACCATTTAAAGCAGCTAACTCCTTTAACTGCTCTCTCTTGTAATGGTCCATCGATTCGTCCTTAGGAATAAACCAAAACCAGGTGAATAAAAGGTTTCGAGTTTAAAGTTTAGAGAAGAAGAATGGTATGTACCATTGGCTTAAGGAGCGATTGGAGGAAATGCACTGCTTGCTCCAATCGAATATTTATTATGTCTTCAGGAAGCTCGGCTTCGATTAGTATATGTAGTGGCTCGCTCAGATGCTCGTAGCCTGGCTTACCTTTTAGAATTTCTTCCTGCAAATGAAGTAAAATAGATAAGTCTAAGAGTCTAAGACTTGAAGAAGTATAAGAAAGAGATGATGAAAAAGGAGGCTACCTTGACAGTGTCTTTCACTGATCCTCGACCTCTAATAAACACCCTACATTGAGTTGCGAGTTCAACTCTTTTAAGGGAGTTTCCACGTGGTCCGAGAATCCGCCCGACGAAATTATACTGCAAGGTTCAATGGAATTAACTCGAGAATAAACCGAATTGAAATCACATATTTGGTTTAAATCATGCTAAAACTTACACTTGGCTGAAGAAATCAAGCAAGCCATATCGATAAGACCCACTTTTTGATTATAGATTTCTTAACAACAAAAATTGTAATTAACAATGACTCAGATATATGAGTTCAACTACCAGTAATGGCTTACCTCAGCTTGCCTCATTGACCATCCATTTAAATCAAGCTTTCCATTTATCGGCTGGCCAGGCGACCTATATGGACTACCATGCTCTTGTATATCAAGATCAGACAAACTAGTAGTGACCCTGCTGATTTCTGCACAAATGCCAGCAACGTAAGCAATTAAAGCAAATGTTACAAAAGAAACTGCAATATTTTCAACATCACGGAATCTTCAGTCTCTTAGCTTTCAAGAAAAGAATGAAACAAACTACTCAAGGCTTTGCTCACCCAAAAAAAATCGAATAAGCTCATACGCACACACTCAAAGATCAACTTAAATAAAAACGCATATAGGTTGATTAGACAGCCCACCTTGCTCTAGCATTCTCAAGCTATATGGCATGACTTGCAAAACGGCATCAAATTTTTGTCTCTCTTGTAGTAAACCAGCCAAGTACCTGAATTATGGTCAAAACAAAAAATGTACATAAGTTCAACTGAATTCTGCATATTGTTATCGACTATTAATTGGTTCACATTGAAATCACCTCACAAACTTAAAAAACAAACGTCTGTAACTTAATTACATAAAACGTTGATGAAATAAAGCTTTCTTGTTAAAATCATCGAGGGAACAAAACTAAATAACAATCAAAATTGCCATGGAATCAACTACGAACAAGACGATACTCTGAGCTGAAACTATGATTGAGAACTGATAATGAATCTACGTGACAAGTCCATGACAACAGAAACTTAACAGATGTCTCAATCAAATAGAACAATACATAATTTCTACTATCACCATAAGTCTAACAAGCAAGCAATCAAATACAATTCGATTCAAAAGAAAAATCTCACAATGAACAAGGCGATACTCTGAGCTGAGAATGAATCTGCGTGACGAGTCCATGGCAATACAAACTTAACAGATATCTCAATCAAACGGAACAATACATGAATTCTACTATCACCATAAGTCAAACAAGCAAGCAATCAAATACAATTCGATTCAAAACAAAAAAGCTCACAGAGATTCACGTTCGAACCTCTGACGATTACTCGGAGGAAAAAAAAAAGCTCACAGAGATTCACGTTCGAACCTCTGACGATTACTCGGAGGAAAAGGAGATCGATTAGGGGAGTGACAGTCTCCAAGGTCATACCTTCGACCATGAAACCTGGTTTGGGACCTTTAGGTTGTCTTTTAGTGCTTATGGTTTCACCTTTGGCTTTAGCTGCAGCTTTGAGTTCATCGTTTGTTTTCTTGGCTTTAGCTGCAGCTTTGAGTTCATCGTTTGTTTTCTTTCTTAGATTGAACTCTTCAGCGCATCTTGATTGTTGTACGTGCTCTACGCGAACATGGATCCTCTTCCTTATGATTCTGTTGCCAATCTGAAACAAGCCAAGCATATGTCAGTCACCTTGCACAAAAGCAGGCCCTTACATAAGATAATCCATATTGCAACATGAAATTTATAGAGACTAATGGAATCAAAATGAGTACATAAATGTTTTTGGATGATCTGGAGCCAAACTACTGCATTATTGGTCATGAAGCCGGACATAAACTGTTACTATCTGTTCAATGACCATGAATCAAAGGAAACCATAAGGATGTAACTAAGAGGCTTCTTACATAACAGACTTTTGATACAAAAAGGGCCAACTAATGCAACAAAATGCATGCTAATACTGAAGACTAAACAAAAGTTCAAGCAATCAACTTTCTAATCTGACATCACATCAAGACACTTATAAAATCAAGATTAGTGTATGGTTTTGGTTGATCTGAAGCCAAACTACTGCATTGCTACAGTCATGAAGTCGGAAATATACTGATACTGTCAGTTCAATGACAAGGAATCAAAGATAACCATAAGGAATCAAAGATAATCATAAGAATAGAGTAATTACATTACTTAAGACTTTTGATACAAAAGGGCAAACTAAGGCAAAACAATGCATGTTAATGTTGAAGAGTAACCCTAAACTCAAGCAATTAATTTTTCACTCTGAAATCAAATCCAGAATCACACTACTCCATAGTAGATGATAATAGCTAACACAAGCTAAGATGAAATGTAATCTCTGAGATTAAACTAGGAGAAGATTATACATTTCAAGAACCCAAAATACTCAATTGCACATTTCAACATAAAGCCAACATATCAACACTACATTTCAATCGCTACTTCAGAAAAACAAGAGTCTCAGGATCATCAGAGATAATTATTCACACCTGTTTGTTAACTTCGACACCAACGGCACGTTTAGTAACATTCCAGATACGACCAGTACGACCATGGTAAAACTTGTGAGGCATACCCTTGTGAATCGCACCATTGACCTTAACATCGACGTAATCGCCGACCTTAAAGGTCCTCAGGTAAGTAGATAGTGGAATGTAACCCTTCTTTCTGAACGGTCTCGCGAAGAGATCCCTCGTTCTCGCTCTTACTCCATGACCCGCCGGCATTTTTTCTCCTCTTTGATACTGAAACCCTAGATTCTCGTACCAATTTTTTTGTATTTATATCTCTGTTTTGAAATTGGGCTTCGTAAGTAGAACTATTGGGCCCAATATTGGGCTTATTTTATAATCGGCCCAAACCATGGTAAAACTTGTGAGGCATACCCTTGTGAATCGCACCATTGACCTTAACATCGACGTAATCGCCGACCTTAAAGGTCCTCAGGTAAGTAGATAGTGGAATGTAACCCTTCTTTCTGAACGGTCTCGCGAAGAGATCCCTCGTTCTCGCTCTTACTCCATGACCCGCCGGCATTTTTTCTCCTCTTTGATACTGAAACCCTAGATTCTCGTACCAATTTTTTTGTATTTATATCTCTGTTTTGAAATTGGGCTTCGTAAGTAGAACTATTGGGCCCAATATTGGGCTTATTTTATAATCGGCCCAATTAAATTCTTAAAATATTCTTTGAATAATTCATAAATTTGTAGTTTTTGTTAAGAGGCCTCAAAAGAAAGGTATTATGTATACTTTGATTTAACTCTTTAATAACTTGAAAAAGATATATCACAATCTTCAGCTTCTCTTGACATTTTCAGGGAGATTTACAGATGGTACAAGGTAGCTACACTGTTTCTGCAAAGATCTCTTGACATTTTCAGGGAGATTTACAGATGGTACAAGGTAGCTACACTGTTTCTGCAAAGAAGGAGATGGCCTGACATAAGAGAAGATTGTAGATATTTGCTTCTGTGGTTTTTTATACTTCTTTAACTTCACACCAAACAAGAATGACCTTAATGGTATCCTAGCCTTTGTAACCGATGATGACTTGCTCAGTGACCTTGTAGCCTCTGTGGGGTGTCCAAGATCCTCTTCAAGCTTACAGACAACTCTTTCAACTTCAGTTCTCAGTGACTTTGCTTGATCAAGCCCTCCTTGAACCTCATTAAAGACCCTTTTGTTCTCTTTCTTCATATTAACTATCTCACCATGGAACTTTGCAGCTTGACAACTATTTGTGACCTTTGAAACTTCATTTTGGATATTACAAAGTGTTGTATACCTTCCTTCTAGTTCATCTCTTAGAACTTCACTGTTTTCTAACCATAACAGTAACTCTGTTTGAATCTCTTGTAGATGTCTATATATAGGTTTTGTCTCTGATGCTAGGGCAGTGGAATTACTGCTTTCAAGTTTAGTTAGCTCTGCTTTTAGGTCATGAACTGATGTTTGGTACTTCTGTATCTGATGAACAGATGTACTAAATCTTAACCAGAACTCTATATTCTCCTCCAACACCGCGTCAATGTCTCTACGCACTTTCTCTTCCACAGTTGGAATCTTCTTCTTTAGATTTTCATCAATGTCTGCAAATTTCACCTTAACCTCATCTTCAGATGCTCTCTTCAAGTCTCCTCTTTGCTGAGATGGTACCATGGAGACTGAAGAGTTAGAGCTCACACTTTCAGACAGGTTTTTTTCAACGTTTTCGCAAGAGACTGCATTCTTGAGTTCTCTCAACTGCAGTGCTAGTTCAAAGAAGCCATCGCGGCTCTTCTTCTCAACTTCACTTAACTTTCTCTTCACTTCTTTGTTCATCTAATAGAACCTTCTCTCTATCATCCATGCCTTCTGCAGGTAACAACTGCCTCGAGTTTCTTTTCCCCTCAACTCCTGTCTCTGTGTCAAAACAAGTGCTTTCTTTGTCTGATAAACCATAACAAGAGTCTTTTGTCTCTTGTTTCTCTTCTTGCACTGAATCTTTGTCTCTTATATGGTTTGCTACAATGGCCTCTTTAATCTCTTCATCACTCCTTATTTCTCTCTCATTTGAGACTGAATCAAAATCTTCAGTAGGATCTTTCTCATGAACATATTCCGGGTTAAGTCCATCTTCATCCATTTTCACAACCTGTAAGTTTCCTGATAAGTATTCAGCTGAGCTATTAGCTTCATGGTTAAGTCCATCTTCATCCATTTTCACAACCTGTAAGTTTCCTGATAAGTATTCAGCTGAGCTATTAGCTTCATTCAAATGCTTCTCAAGATTCTTGTTCTGATCTTCCACTCTTTGGAACAAGTTCTTTACTTTGCTTAGCTCATCTTCAAGAGCCATTATCCTTTTCTTTGTATCTATGGAGTCTGACACAAGAGCTGCCTTATCTTCCTCTACACCGCGAAGATGTTCATGTAACTCATCAATCTCAGATCTTACTGTCTTCACCAATGAAGTATAAGACAAAGATGTTGTCTCCAGAGATACTACTTTCTCCACAAGCTCATCTAGTTTCTCTGCAAAATCCACATTACTCAAGTTCTCATTCAAATCAACCTCTCTTGATTCTTGACCATTGAAAGCTTTCTCAGCTTCTTCTTCTTCTACCTTAATCTCAAACTTCTTCTTCAATGTTTCAAACCTCTCTGTTGCCGAACTAATCCTTTCCTTCTCAATCTCTGCATCTTCAGAAACTCTCTTCTGCATCTCCTCAAGCTTAGTAATCATCTCTTTACAAGAGCTTAAAGAAGTACTTGCCACAAGTGTCCTAGCTTCACCATCTTCAATCTCCCCACCAACTCCAAACTCATCTTGTAAACTACAAACTCTCTTCTGCATTTCTGTAACTTGATTCTCCAAATTCCAATAACTATTATAAGACTCCTCATAAGAACTTCTCACAAACTCCTTCTTGGTCTGTAACACCAAGATCTCTTTATGAATCTTATCAATCTCCATTGCTTCTTCTTTACTCAATCCTGAACTCACCAATACAGAAGATGATGCCAAACTTTTCATATCACCCGATTCCTTTCTCATCAGAGATTTACACTTGAACTCTTTCTTGGGAATCTCAGGGACTTCTGGTATGTTAGTTCCGCTAGGAATGAAATGAAGATTCTTAGGTGGTTTCTCTGGATCATCATCATCATCATCATCATCAAATTGAACATGTTCAGGGAAAGCAGTAGCAATCATATGATTAGCACTTTGAAGTTCAGTAGATAAATGATCATATCTTTCAGCTAAAGCACGGTAAGATCGAAAAGCTTCTTCCACAAAGTTAACAATCTCTGGTCTTCTACGGTAATACATCTCTGCTCTTTTAGCAAAAGTGTCTCCATCTTCATTTATGATCTTAAGTGTATCCTTTACCCTCTCCTCCATATCTAACAAGTTCAAAAAAATTCAGAAACAACTCACTAAGGCTTTGACTTTTGAGACAAGAAAGAACATACCTTGGAGATTGTGTTCGAGCCATTTGGATTGTTTTGTACGAATGTGGCTGGCCCACCACCATGAATAATGGCTGGCCCACCACCATGAATAAGCATTACTTGCTGCTCTCTGCAACATCAGAATTTCTTTATGATCTTCTGCATCCTCCTTTTTGTTTTTACCTTTTTGATTCTTGTGACTTTTAAACTTCTTCTTTGTGGGTTTTAACTACAAACCCTATTTTTAGAAGATGGTATATTGTTTTTTTTGGTTATCTAAAATGGCAAATTGTTTTACTTTATATAACTATATAAAACATGGTAGTTCTAATGGTTTGTAACAGAATATGTCAGTATCCACCAATGGCTCTACGAAAGAGATGAAACTAAATTGAATTAAACCGGACTACAAAGTAAATCAAATTAAACCGTACTAGTAAATCAAACTTGTCCTTGACATTAGGAGCGTTTGACATGAGAATGTGGGGCCAAAGACAACGTGTACATGAAGTCACTCGACCTGAAGCTGCCGATGGCTACCACAATCAGAGGACCAAGTACTGCCACATTCTTTACTCCTGGAGGAAGATAAATGTAGGAACTTTTCAGTACATGAATCAGTTATGACAAATGTTGATGCACATAGTTTTATGAATTCCAAACAGTAGTATTAACCAATGAAGCAAACAAATCATGAAGTCATTTTATAGTTTTGTCTTAACAACAAAACAGTAGTATTAACCAATGAAGCAAACAAATCATGAAGTCATTTTATAGTTTTGTCTTAACAACATTGATAGCCAGTAGAGAATTTGAGGTGTATGGTCCAGGAAAATATCGTCTAGGTGTCTATTCAGATCTCTTTCTAAAAACATTTGACTAGATTGAAGTATTAACATCCTAAAATTAGTTACTTTATTTATAGAACAAGTAAATTTGATTGAAAGAATCCTACCTCCATGGGAGCAGAACCTTCATTTGCAGACTTGTTGTTTTTTGTGGCTGTGGTATCAGGAATTATCAGGCCTGCAGGAACCTGCCCAAACTTCAAAGCCTATTTATCCACAAACCAAAACAAAAGATTACTGTCAAGATCAACCAGAAAAAACACAAAAGACAGACATTTGATTCAAGAAAAAGAAAACAAGGAACCTGTTCGAGTCTGGCAATTTCTTCTATCGTCTGGGAGTTGATAATTGCAGCCTGGAATATCATGAAAAATGAAACACCAAAATTACTATCAAAACACAGCCTGTCACTACTTGCTATAAAGACACCCAAATCAATGTAAATGCTTGGTCTTATCCACTTCTATTTTTTCCAACACCCAATTTCAGGAGCTCTTAAGGTTCCCATCTCCAAAAGATCTTTTTTTGAATTATAATATCCCTGTGCTACTGAGCTGAATAATCCATTTAACAAGATTCAGAGAAAATCATACCTTGATCGCTAAAATTTGCTCCTGTGTTGGGGCCACCACTTTTGGAGTCTCCGGATTTTCTACAGTTTCTGTCACTTTTTTAGCCTCCTCCTTAGAGACCTTCTTAGCTTCCTCCTCTGCTTCTTTGGATGAAAACAAAGCT
>CM071720.1:18299515-18314412 GCA_036630335.1 Physaria fendleri | reverse complement strand
TCAAACTTACACCCAAACTTACGCTTACATATCCCCAAATATACACTCTAAAATCTACCTAAACTTAGAAATAAGACTCTTAATCTACCAAAACATACGCTCTAAAATCTAGCCAAACTTATACTTACATCTACCAAAACTTACACAATAAAACCTACCCAAACTTACAAATACGACTCTAAATCAATCCAAATGTACACTCTAATTCTAGCCAAAAATACATTCTAAAATCTACACAAACTTACACTTACATCTACACAAACTTGCACTCTAAAATCTACCTAAAGTTACAAATAAGACTCGTAATCTATCCAAAATTACACTCTAAAATCCACCTAAACTTACACTATAAAATCTACCCAAACTTACACTTACATCTACCAAAAATTGCACTTTAAGATCTACCTAAACTTACAAATAGGACTCGTAATCTATCCAAAATTACACTTTAAATTCCACCCAAACTTACACTCTAAAATATATTCAAACTTACACTTACATCTACCAAAAATTAGACTCGAAAATCTACTAAACTTACAAATATGACTCTTAATTTACCAAAACTTACACTGTAAAAACTACCAAAACTTACACTTATATCAACCCAAACTTACTCTCTAAACACTTAATCCACCTAAACTTACACTATAAAATCTACCCAAACTTACACTTACATCTACCAAAAATTGCACTTTAAGATCTACCTAAACTTACAAATAGGACTCGTAATCTATCCAAAATTACACTTTAAATTCCACCCAAACTTACACTCTAAAATATATTCAAACTTACACTTACATCTACCAAAAATTAGACTCGAAAATCTACTAAACTTACAAATATGACTCTTAATTTACCAAAACTTACACTGTAAAAACTACCAAAACTTACACTTATATCAACCCAAACTTACTCTCTAAACACTTATCTACCAAAAATTGCACTTTAAGATCTACCTAAACTTACAAATAGGACTCGTAATCTATCCAAAATTACACTTTAAATTCCACCCAAACTTACACTCTAAAATATATTCAAACTTACACTTACATCTACCAAAAATTAGACTCGAAAATCTACTAAACTTACAAATATGACTCTTAATTTACCAAAACTTACACTGTAAAAACTACCAAAACTTACACTTATATCAACCCAAACTTACTCTCTAAACACTTCAAAACTTACAAATATGATTTAAAGTCTACCTAAACTTACAAATGGGACTCGTAATCTATCCAAAATTACACTCTAAAATCCACCCAAACTTACACTCTAAAATATATCCAAACTTACACTTACATCTACCAAAAATTACACTCGACAATCTACCAAACTTACAAATATGACTCTTAATTTACCAAAACTTACACTGTAAAATCTACCAAAAATTACACTCATATCAACCCAAACTTACTCTCTAAACACTTCAAAACTTACAAATATGACTCTTAATCTTCCCATACTCACACATTCAAATATATCCGAACTTACACGCACATTTACCCAAACTACACTCTAAAATATACACATACTTACAAATATGACTCTTAATAACCCAAACGTACACTCTATAATAAACTTACACTGTAAAATCTACCAAAAATTACACTCATATCAACCCAAACTTACTCTCTAAACACTTCAAAACTTACAAATATGACTCTTAATCTTCCCATACTCACACATTCAAATATATCCGAACTTACACGCACATTTACCCAAACTACACTCTAAAATATACACATACTTACAAATATGACTCTTAATAACCCAAACGTACACTCTATAATATATCCAAAGTTACACTTTAAAATCTATCCAAACTTACACGTACATCTACCCAAGCTGCACTAAAAATCTACCCAAACTTGCACTCTAAAGTCCATCCAAAATTAGAACATGACTCTAGATCTACCCAAACTTAAACTCTAAAATGTATTCAAATTTACATTCTAAAATCGACCCAAACTTACACTTACATCTACACAAATTTACACTCTAAAATCTATCCAAACATACAAATATCACTCTACACTCTAAAATCTATCCAAACATACAAATATCACTCCCAAACTTACACGTACATCTACCCAAGCTGCACTAAAAATCTACCCAAACTTGCACTCTAAAGTCCATCCAAAATTAGAACATGACTCTAGATCTACCCAAACTTAAACTCTAAAATGTATTCAAATTTACATTCTAAAATCGACCCAAACTTACACTTACATCTACACAAATTTACACTCTAAAATCTATCCAAACATACAAATATCACTCTTAATCTACCCAAACTTACACTCTAAAATCTACCCTAACCTACACTTACATCAACCCAAACTTACACTTACATCTACCCAAACTTACACTCTAAAATCTACACAATCTTACACATATGACAATTAATCTATCCAAAACTTACACTCTAAAATCTACACAATCTTACACATATGACAATTAATCTATCCAAACTTACACTCTAAAATCTACAAAAACTTACACTTATATCTACCCAACATTACAGTCTATAATCTATCCAAAATTACACTTACATTTATCCAAACTTATAGGCTAAAATCTACATAAACTTACAAATATAACTTTTAATCTACGCAAACTTACACTGTAAAATCTTCACAAACTTACACTTACATCTACCCAAACTTACACTCTAAAATCTATACAAACTTACAAATAAGACTATTAGTCTACCCAAGTTAAACTCTTACATCTACCTAAATTTACACTTACACTTACCCAAACTTACACTCTAAAATCCATCCCATACTTATAAATATAACTCTTAATCTATCCAATTTTACACTCTAAAATCCATCGAAACTTACATTCAAAAATCTACACAAACTTACATTTACATCTACCCAATCTTACACTCTAAAATTTACATAAACTTACAAATATGACTTTTATTCATCCAAATTTACACTCTAAAATCAATCCAAACTTACACTCTAAAATCCACCTAAATGACTCATAATCTATCCAAACTTGCACTCTAAAATCTACCCAAACTTACACTTACATAAACCCAAACTTACACTACAAAATCTACCCAAACTTACAAATATGACTCTTAGTCAATCCAATGTACACTCTAAAATCTACCCAAACTTGCACTAAAAAATCTACCCAAACTTACACTCTAAAATCTACTCAGAATTTCAAATATAATTATTAATCTATCCAAACTTACAGTATAATTATTAATCTATCCAAACTTACAGTCTAAAGTGTACCCAAACTTACCTCTAAAACCTACCCAAAGTTACACTTATATCTACCCAAAATTACACTCTAAAATCTATACAAACTTACAAATATGACTTTTAATATACCCAAATTTTCACTCAAAAATCTAACCAAACTTACACTTACATCTACACAAACTTACACTCTAAAATCTACCCAAACTTACACTTACATCTACACAAACTTACACTCTAAAATCTACCCAAACATACAAATATCATTCTTAATCTACCCAAACTTACACTCTAAAATCTATCCTCACTAACACTTACATCTACCCAAATTTACAATCTAAAAACTACCCAAACTTACAATATTACTTTTGATCTACCAAAACTTACAAATACGACACTTAATCTATCCACGGTCTAAAATCTACATAAACTTACACTTATATCTACTCAAACTTACACTCTAAAATCTATCCACACGTATAGTTATATCTACACAAATTTACACTCTAAAAACCACCCAAAGTTACAAATACGACACTAATCCACCTAAACTTACACTCTAAATCTATCTCAACTTTCACTTATATCTACTCAAACTCACACTGTAAGTTATATCCAAACTTACACTTACATCTACCCAAACTTATACTCTAAAATCTACGCAAACTTACACTATAAAATCTACGCAAACTCTTACACTTACATCTACCCAAACTTATACTCTAAAATCTACGCAAACTTAAACTTACACTTACATCTACCCAAACTTATACTCTAAAATCTACGCAAACTTACACTATAAAATCTACGCAAACTCTTACACTTACATCTACCCAAACTTATACTCTAAAATCTACGCAAACTTACACTATAAAATCTACGCAAACTTAACTCTAACTACCCAAACCTACACTCTAGATTCCACCCAAACTTTCAAATACGACTCTTAATCTATCCAAACTTACACTCTAAAGTATACCCAAAATTAACTCTAAAATCTACCCAACCTTACACTTACATCTACACAAATTTACACTCTAAAATCTACCCAAACTTACAAATATCACTCTTAATATACCCAAGCTTACACTCTAAAATCTAACCAAACTTTCACTTATATTTACCCAAACTTATTCCCAAAAATCTACCCAAACTTTCAAATACGACTCTTAATCTACTCAAACTTACACTCTAAGGTCCCAAAAATCTACCCAAACTTTCAAATACGACTCTTAATCTACTCAAACTTACACTCTAAGGTGTACCCAAAACTTACACTCTAAAATCTATCCAAACTTACACTTACATCTACCGAAACTTAAAATCTAAAATCTATCCAAATTTACACTCACATCTACGCAAACTTACACTCTAAAATCTACATAAACTTACACTCTAAAATATACCCAAACTTATACTCTAAATTCTACCCAAATTTTCAAATACGACTCTTAATCTACCCAAACTTACACTCAAAAGTGTACCAAAACTTATACTTTAAAATCTACCCCAACTTACACTTACATCTTCCCAAATTCAAACTCTAAAATATACTAAACTTACAAATATTACTCTTAATATACCCAAATCACACTCTAAAATCTTACCAAACTTACAATTACATCTACCCAATCTTATTCTCTAAAATCTTTCCAAACTTACAATCTAAACTCTATCCAAACTTACACTTACATCTACGCACTCTAAAATCTACCCAAACTTACACTCTAAATTAAACTCATACGGCTCTTAATCTACCCAAACTTACACTCTAAAATCTACCCAAACTTACACTACACTCTAAAATCTACCCAAACTTACACTTATATCTACCCAAACTTACAATATAAAATATTTCCAAACATACACTTATATCTACGCAAACTTACACTCTAAAATCTACGTAAACAAACACTCTAAAATATACTCAAATTTATATTCTAAGTTCTACCCAAACTTTCAAATTCGACTCTTAATGAACTCAAACTTACACTCAAAAGTGTACCCAAACTTACCTCTAAAATCTACCCAAACATACACTTACATCTTCCCAATTTTACACTCAAAAATATACCAAACTTACAAATATTACTCTTAACATACGCAAACTTACTCTATAAAATCTTCCCAAACTTACAAATATGACACATTTTTTTTTTTTTTGAACTGAACAAATATGACACATAATCTACCAAACTTACACTCTAACATCTACCTAGAGTTAAACTTATATCTACCCAAACTTACACTCTAAAATCAACCCAAACTTACACTCTAAAATCTAACCAAACTTACACTATAAATTCTACCCAAACTTTCAAATACGACTCTTAATCTACCCAAAATTTCACTCAAAGTTGTACCCAAACTTACACTCTAAACCTACCCAAATTTACACTTATATCTACCCAAGCTTACACTCTAAAACCTAACTAAACTTACACTTATATCTATCCAAACTTACAATTTAAACTTTATCCAAACTTACACTTACATCTATCCAAAACTTACACGCTAAAATATAGCCAAAGTTACACTCTAAATTCTACCCAAACTCTCAAATACGACTCTTTATCTACTGAAACTTTCACTCTAAGATGTACCCAAACTTAAACTCTAAAATCTACTCAAATTTACACTTATATCTACCCAAACTTACACTTTAAAACCTACCTAAACTTACACTTATATCTACCCAAACTTACAATCTAAATTCTATCCAAACTTATACTTACATCTACCCAAACTTACACTCTAAAATCTAGCCAAACTTCACTCTAAATTCTACCCAACTTTCAAATACGACTCTTAATCTACCCAAATTTTCACTCTAAGATGTACCCAAACTTACATTGTAAAATCTACTCAAATTTACACTTATCTATACCCAAACTTACACTCTAAAACCTACCTAAACTTACACTTATATATACCCGAACTTACAATCTAAAATGTAACCAAACTTACACTTACATCTATCAAACTTACAATCTAAAATCTACCCAAAATTACACTCTAAATTCTACCCAAACTTTCAAATACGACTCTTAATCTACCCAAACTTACACTCTAAGGTGTACCCAAACTTATACTCTAAAATCTATTCAAATTTACACTTACATCTACCCAAATTTACACTCAAAAATATACCAAACTTACAAATATTACTCGTAATATACCCAAACTTACACTCTAAAATCTAACCAAACTTACACTAACATCTATCCAATTTTCACTCTAAAATATACCAAACGTACAAATATTACTCTTAATATACTCAAACTTACACTCTAAAATCTAAACAAATTTACACTTACATCTACCCAGACTTACTCTCTAAAATCTTCCCAAACTTACAAATATGTCACTTAATCTACCTAAACTTACACTCTAAAATCTATTCAAACTTGCAAATATCATTCTTAATATACTCAAGCTTACACTTTAAATCTAACCAAACTTTCACTAACATCTACCCAAATTTACTCTCTAAAATCTTCCCAAACTTACAAATATGTCACTTAATCTACCAAATCTTCCCAAACTTACAAATATGTCACTTAATCTACCTAAACTTACATTCTAAAATCTATCCAAACTTACAAATATTACTCTTAATATACCCAAACTTACACTCTAAAATCGAACCAAACTTTCACTTACATCTACCCAAACTTATTTTCTAAAATCTTCCAAAACTTACAGATATGTCATTTAATCTACCCAAACTTACATTCTGAAATCTATCCAAACTTACAAATAATACTCTTAATATACCCAAACTTACACTCTAAATTCTAACCAAACTTTCACTTACATCTACCCAAACTTACTCTCTAAAATCTTTCAAAACTTACAAATATGACACTTACTCTACCCAAACTTACACTTTAAAACTACCTAAACTTACACTTACATCTACCCAAACTTACAATCTAAAATCTGTCCAAACTTACACTTACATCTACGCAAACTTACGCTCTAAAATCTATGTAAACTTACACTCTAAAATATACTCAAACTTATACTCTAAATTCTACCCAAACTTTCAGATACGACTTTTAATCTACTCAAACTTACACTCAAAAGTGTATCCAAACTTACACTCTAAAATCTACCCAAACTTACACTTACATCTTCCCAAATTTACACTCTAAAATATACTCAAACTTACAAATATGACTCTTAATCTACCCAAACTTACACTTTAAAACTACCTAAACTTACACTTACATCTATCCAAACTTACAATCTAAAATCTGTCCAAACTTACACTTACATTTACGTAAACTTACACTCTAAAATCTATGAAAACTTACACTCTAAAATATACTCTAAATTATACCCAAACTTTCAAATACGACGTTTAATCTACTCAAACTTACACTCAAAAGTGTATCCAAACTTACACTCTAAAATCTACCCAAATGTACACTTACATCTTCCCAAATTTACACTCTAAAATATACCAAACTTACAATATTAGGATACTAAGGGGTCAAACTTTTAAGGTTCATAATCTGTCTTTAATTAAGGGTACAGATTAAATACGTGTAAAAATTGTTGAATGTTATATTTGTCCAATAATGATAACTTGATAATTTACCGCACCATATCCGCTTTTACTTATTTCGACCGTTTAAATTTTTTTTTTCATAAAGATCGTTTTAATTTTAATAAAATAATATTATAATGATTTTTCATAAAGATCGTTTTAATTTTAATAAAATAATATTATAATGATATATTTTATAATTATTCTAATAATTAAATTATAACAGTATGTACGTAAATATGATCCGTGAGAATAATTCTGGCGACGATAATTGTGACGATAAATTCACCATCAATCTACCAAGCACCGGTAGATTCAGACCAGACTGGGACAAATGCATATTAGCTCAAATCCTAGCTAACCATCGTCGCACCAAGTCTCCTTTCATCGTCAACTTCGGTTTTTTCCGTACACCTTTCAAAACAGACCGTGATCCATTCACCCGCAAAGTTTACACCAACAAGTTCGATGCACTCATGGACTCGACTTACTCCACGAAAGCTTTAGGATACCGTGATGTCAACATAGTTGTTGGTAAAACAGGCTGGCCGTCAAATTGTGAGTTGGTAAAACAGGCTGGCCGTCAAATTGTGACGCACCTTGGTGCTCACATGATAATGCTACTTTGTCCATAATTCTTGATTAGCTACTTTGTCCATAATGCTACTTTGTCCATAATAGGTTGGGACAAATGCATATTAACTCCAGTCCTAGCTTAATATGCCGTCACCATTTAAAAAACGTCCAAATTTTGTAGACGATTTGCTATTAAGGTCAACATCATTTCCAAAAAAATATACGAATATACAATTTAATGTTTGCATTTACATTAATGAAAAAATAATACTGAATTAGCATATTTGTTTTATTCTCTTGCATCTTCTAGATTTTTTCGTTGTTATAGTTTAATATTAAAAAATAATATAAAATTATGTAGAAATATATAAACATAATAATTAATTTCATTGATTGAAAAGATAATAGATAATTATTTTATTTAATTAGAAAGCACGGGTGTCCAATATCTAGTATATATATATTATTTTATTTAATTAGAAAGCACGGGTGTCCAATATCTAGTATATATATATAGATAATGAAATCATTAACGAAGTTGTTGTGATAAAATAGATTGAGAAAACAATCATATAACCCAAACCGGTTAAGATTGGTTAGAGATGTTTTTTTTTTTTGGTCATGTGGTTAGAGATGTAAAGTAAAGTTGACTATATACTTTAGGTTTCGAGATTATGTTCTTATGCCAGTCGTCATTGCTTAAAGTATCATCACTACCTTCCTCTTCGATTTCTCTCGCTCGCTCGCAGGCGGCACCTTGTAAATTTTCCGATCCGATTTGACCTTTCTCAGGTATGACCAGTAGCTTAAGAGATTCTCAATTCGTTTCAGTTTTGCTTGAATTGCTTCATCGATGAATTCAGAGATTCAGTTTATTTATTCTGATCCATAAATAACAAGTATAGGTTACCTCATAACTCTGCCCAATGGAGGATAATACTTCACCTGAAGCAGCTCCTCCGCTTGTAAGTTTCCTTAAATCGTTGAACCTTTTTAGATTTCAATGCTAGTATTATAGCTTAAAAAAACATTACTGATCTTTTCGAATCATTAGTTTCTGGAGGTTTATTGTGATGTTTCTGCCTGGTAAGGAATACCGATTTACAACTGGGACTAAGGCGAAGTTTGCTGTCTCTGTGGATCAATAAGAAACTTAGTTTGTTGAATCCTCTGAGTTGAAGCAGCAAAACAAGGTGTAAGAGCCTATTAGTTTTGGACATGATGTTTCTCTTGTGGATTATGGACTTGGTTGGCAAGGTGTAAGAGCCTATTAGTTTTGGACATGATGTTTCTCTTGTGGATTATGGACTTGGTTGGAAGTCGAAGACAGTGATTGATTCTGATTTTCCTGGTAATCTTAGCATCAAGTTTCTGCATTTTTTTTTGATTTAAGAACAAGGTTGTTGCTTTTTAGTTGTAGAAAAAAATTGGTGGTTTTAAGTGAAACCATATGTTCTCAAATCCTTCTCATGCTTGTTATATTCAAGTCTTGTTACATAATTGGTGCACTTGAACTCTACTCTTACTGATATGGTGTTACAAGAATGTTTTATGGATTTGTAGATGGTGTTCCTAGTCTCAATGTCTAGTCTAGTGATGGAGGTCTACAGTCTACTCTAGTGATAGATGCTGATTTTCCTGGTCATTTAGTTTGTGCTAATATCTGCATTTTGATTCGTGAACATGTCTGTGCTCCTAGTGTAGAAAACTTGGTTTCAAATGAAACTATATATGCTAAAATACTTCTTTCATGCTTGTTATAGTCATATCTTCTTACATAACCGTAATTGGTGCATATGATGAGGTCAATAGTCTAGTTATGGAGTTACATGAATCTTATGGATTTTGTAGATGGTGTTCTTAGTGACAATATGCACATCATTGAATGTTATGACAAGATAAAAAAAAAAAACACAGATTCTTTGGATTCATTGCAATCTGAACTTCACCTTTTGTTAATATGTCGTTTCAAATCTTTTTGAATGCAGGAACTGAGAAAAAACAATCTACCGCATCAGTTTCCTTCTGTAACATCAATGGTAAGTGCCAGTACTTTGTTAGTAACTTCATAGCAAGATTGTGTTACAGTAATGGACAAATAAGTTTCTTCTTTAAACACTGAGAATTTGTGTTACAGTAATGGACAAATAAGTTTCTTCTTTAAACACTGAGAATCTGTTAGTCTCACATAGCTTCTCTAGCTCATTTACAATGCTTCTGTAATGTGATTTCAAATGTTTTGGCCTCTGGTTTGCATTTGCAGGGTAGTAATGGACAAATAAGTTTCTTCTTTAAACACTGAGAATCTGTTAGTCTCACATAGCTTCTCTAGCTCATTTACAATGCTTCTGTAATGTGATTTCAAATGTTTTGGCCTCTGGTTTGCATTTGCAGGGTTCTAAAGATTCAAAGTACATGGAGTTTTCGAAAAACCGGGAGTTGGAGATTCAAGTCTGAGATACATTGGGAGAATTATTGCATTTGTGTTGATGTTTATGGTGGTCTCTTCACAGTAGCTCTTGAATACCTCCCAACACTAATTTTGTTCTTTAATAAGTTTTCCTTGTAAACTATTTTGGCATTGCCTAAACACGATGAGTAGTTTTCATTGAAGCAGCAAAGGAAGGTGAAAAGCCTATTAGTTTTGGAGATGATGCTTGTCTTGTGGATTATGGACATGGTTTCAAATGAAACTATATGTGCTAAAATGCTTTTCATGCTTGTTATAGTCAAATCTTCTTACATAATCGTAATTGGTGCATATGATGAGGTCATAGTCTAGTTATGGAGTTACATGAATCTTATGGATTTGTAGATGGTGTTCTTAGTGATAATATGCACATCATTGAATGTTATGACAAGAAAAAAAAAACACAGATTCTTTGGATTCATTGCAATCTGAACTTCTTCACCATTTGTTAATATGTTGTTTCAAATCTTTTTGGATGCAGGAACTGAGAAAAACAATCTACCACATCACTTTCCTTCTATGCAGGAACTGAGAAAAACAATCTACCACATCACTTTCCTTCTGTAACATCAATGGTAAGTGCCATTACTTTTTCAGTAACTTCATAGCAAGATCGTGTTATAGTAATGGACAATAAGCTTTTCTTCTTTCACTGATAATCTCTGTTAGTCTCACAGATAACTTCTTTCAGCTCATTTGTAATGCTTCTCTGTAATGTGATTTCAAATGTTTTGGCCTCTGGTTTGCATTTGCAGGGTTCTAAAGATTCAAAGTACAGAGAGTTTTCGAAACCGGGAATTGGAGTTCAAGTCTGAGATACATGGGGAGAATAGGTATTGCATTTGTGTTGATGTTTATGCTTGGTGGTCTCTAAGCTTGATGATATTAACCAAAAGAAGAAGATACAACCATTGTTTGTTTTTGTTTGCAACACAAAGATAGAAACTAGATTCATTAAAGGCCTAAACAAATGCTTACATTTACCATAGAAATCAACAAAACTTGTAGCCACAACAACGTCTTTATGAAATCCAATTCGTAGAACCAACCCATGAACCTAGTTCAGATCCAAAATAAAAAGAGCAAAAAGTCTGAAATTTTCATGATAGGAGCTCTCTCTGTGTTTCCATCCTGTGTTTCCATCAACTCTAGCGTAGCAAGAAATTACAAATGGATTTAGTCATATTATTTATTTATCACAGCTTGTCATTAGAATAGAATCAAAAGACATTAATTTCATCTCATATCTTTTCTCCCGTCCAAACCATTGTTCTCCAAAACTTTGTCCATCATTTCTCTAAACAAATCAGCTTTCCCAAATATCATTATTTATGTATGATTTAAGATTAAGGTTCAAAGAATGAAGGAGATGATTTATTTAGAGAAATGATGGACAAAGCTTTGGAGAACATGGTTTGAACGGGAGAAAAGATATGAGGTGAAGTTAATGTCTATTCTAATGACAAGCTGTGATGAATAAATAATATATGACTAAATCCATTTGTAATTTCTTGCTAGGTTATAGGCTAAAGTTGATGGAAACACAAGAGAAAATCTCCTATCATGAAAATTTCAGACTTTTTACCCTGATATGGAACTCATGAAAGATCCAAGGATTATTACATCATGCAGCCTTCGACAAATCCTCTCCTTCCATGGCGCCTCCAAATCTTCTTCAGCTCTGGTTTGATCCACTGGACTCAACCTGTCGGACCAAAGGGATTCATATATATATGTGAACTTCCAAACTCTCCTCAAGGATCAAAATTTCTACTGGGAAAATCTACAAGCTCATTAGAATCTCTTACCCTCAAAATGTGTGGCATCGCTCTGTCTGGTTCTCCAAAGGGATACCGCGTCACCAATTCCAATACCTGGCTGTCGTTACTAAACTGTCTCCCAACCCGAGATAGGCTCATCTCTTAGAACATTGCTGTCTCCCCATCCTGTCTTCTCTGTCGTCCGTTGCACGTTCTCCTCAAGCAAATCGATATCTTGGTTAGGAATCGAATCTCCAGTCTTCGTGATGCTTCGCCCACTCTCTCTTCAAAGCTTATGCAATTCTGGTTTCAAGGAGACGCTCTGCGAAGAAACTAAATCTTACTTACAATTTCTGGATCTGGAACCCTCTCGATTTTCTTTCGTTGCGACAAAAGTACTCTTCTCCCCTGAACTTACTTAGTCAACTCGTACTTTTCCTTCTAAAGTGTTTTATTTCTCTAATAATGTCTAAACTCGAAACTGGGCCTGATTGGGCCAAAAACTGGGCTTTCTCTATTCTATATTTTTGGTTATTATAATATATATATAAAAGCTTTATCAAAAAAAAAAAAAAGAATTTAATCGACGAAGCTGAGAGGAACGATGAACAAAAGAAACGAATCAGACAATGATGAGGAGCTAAAGATAGTGACACTGACTCCTAAAACCCTCTCATAAGTGCAATCCAGAAACCCTAATCGAAGTTGAAGAAATAAGGATCAAATCCAACGGTCCACATCCATCGCGTTCATTACAAGGTTGAGCCAATTATAACTTCTTTTCATGGGCTTTTATCCTGGGCCTGTAAAGCCCATACAGTTTTTAGTGTAGTTACGAATTTCAAGGTGTTTTGAAACGTCAAAAAAAAATCAGCCTCGGCTTAAAGGCCGATCCGACAAAATCCGAACAGGCCGACCCGCAATTTAAACGGTTCGGGTTATCCGTTTTATTAAAACGGCGTGATTATGCCTGTTTTAAACTTAAAATCGGAATTCGAATTAAACCAAATCTGAACCGATACTCGACGTAAACCGATATAAACCAGACATTATAACCATAAATATATAAGTCTCCTAACTACCAAACCAAAATGCATTAACTCACAATTTTACTAATAGTTATCATTTTATATAATTACTAGATTCTAACCCGCGGTATACCGCAGGTCAATTATTTTAATAAAATTTTAAAAATTATATTTACGTATATATATTAATTATTTTATTTTTAAAAATTTAAAATATTGTATTATTTTATTGAAAACATTTTAAAGAAACAAAACGTTTCAAAAATAAATTTATAAATGATAATTTCAAATTATATTGTAATCCCAAATACATAAAAAATAAAAAATAGCATATCTACAATATGATTTTGTTAAAACATATAAAATTATTTACGAGTTAATACCAATCTTTAGTCAAAATCATGTTGCATTTAAATTAATAATTCAAGTTATATTGATTAAATTGCTTGTAAAATTGCTTGTAAAACAACATAAAATAATATTTTACAATCAAAAGAAACCAAATATAATTGTTTATTTGGTAAATACATAACCTCATGGAGAAATTAAATCATAAATAATTTTTAAATATGTTTAATAATTTTTAAATATGTTTAAATGATATAAAAACCAAGATATCTCCACCAACAATTTGAAATTGTTCACCTAAAATTATTATATACTCAAAAGTTTAATTTTTTATGTAATTTTCTATTTTTAGATTTATCTTATTTCGTTTTTGAATTAATTTTGATTCATTCGTCTTTAATAAAATTTTCAATAAATATCCATGATATAAAAAATTCGGATCCTAACCTATATAAATCTAAAAATACTCGATCATGCATATACCAAACCCGAAATATTCGAAATCAAAAATATCTGATGAAAAATCGATTGAACACCAAAAACGTCTTATAAATAATTTTTTTAAATTCATATCTCGCATAAATAACCTACATTTAAGTGGTAAATATTCATTAATTGAATAACTCATTACTTTGTTCTAAATACGATTAATATTTATTCTAATGTTTAAAATTATTATACTTAAATTGTAAGTAAGTTTTATTAATACAAACAAATAAAATATCTGATATTCAATCTGAAATAAAAGTAAAATGGCAAATTTGAATTAATGTTTAATATTCGGATAAAATGGATATATCTGAAATATCTGATACTGAATACCTTAATTTGTTCACATCGACTTAATAATGATTCACATCAACTTGATAACTTTATAATTTTGTATTTGTGTTTCAAAAATATATATTATAACTACATTTTCTATAGACATAA
>CM071720.1:18275470-18285886 GCA_036630335.1 Physaria fendleri | reverse complement strand
GAACAATCTCTATAATAGTTTTTCCTCTTTACAGGCTTTAGCGGTGGCTGAACCTTCCGCTTATGATGCTTACATAGAACGTAAGAAGCAAGAGAAGCTTAAGGTGGACCATACGCAGAGAATCACAGTTAGTATTTAAAATTTTTAGTATCTATATAGATTCACCATTGTTTCTTTATTGGCTACTTACATACAACTCTGTATCACTTGAGCTTTCTGTAGAAGAAGAGAAGGTTAATTAAGGTTATTTGTCCACCCTTGAGATTGACCGTGACTGAAAATAAATGAGAGTTGCTACTGGTCAAGGTTTGTTTCTCATCATTTACCATATCATGGCTTTCGAGGTTATGTGTCTTCTGCTTTGATTTTAGCATGTTATTAGTATAGAAAACCTTTGTCCCCTCTTTTATCAGCACGTGAGAAACCTTTTATGAAATTATGCAGGGTGTGGTAGAAAATCTATTGGAAAGGAGTACACGTATTCAGCTACTTGATGGTTCTGTTCAAGAGATTGACCAATAGTCAAGGGTCTTATTTTACAAAGCCTCCATGAGATCTCTCTCTTATTGTTGTGGAGATGATGAGTGTCTACAATTATACATTGATTGATTGTTCTTTTACCTGTCAGTAATATAGAGAGGTGGAGGGATTTCATTAGACATGTATATTTAAATAAGAGGTAGAGAAATGAGAAGAATAATTGTCCCTACATGTCACTGATTTGTTCTCATTGGGGTTTTCATGCTGTGAAGCTATGAGTGCAAACTATGTCTAAGTCATGTACATTGGCCGAAATGGATTATGAAAAAGAGGAAAATGATTCACAAGTGATTGTTTCTATATTCACTCCTTTGTCTACTCTTACAACGTGAAATAAGCTTCGTCATCATTCAAATGTGTTCACAATTCTTTTTTGCTCAGGACGATGATCTTCCCAAATCATCTCCGAAAGTTCAAACCTGTAAATTCAAAACCAGATACTTGGGTTGGCGAGTGCATCTTTCTTATATGTAGTATCAGCATGATGGTACAACAGAAGATGAAAATAAGTTTGTTAGTTTCTAAAAGTTAAAACTCATGTACTATACCTCATGACTTCTATACTACTCATTTGTCAATCAATTTATTATAACTTAAACATCTTTAGTCATTCGTCTCTTTTGTAATGTAAAAAACCATTTGGAATAAACCTGCACGTAGTGCGGGTCAACTACCTAGTATTTATAGTATCACAAATTGGGAATATTGAAGTCTAAAACGAATTTGACGATCGGATTGCTAATTTAGCTAGATGATCTGCTTCCTTGTTGTTTTCTCTTCTTGTCCAACTATACTCAACCGCTTCTAGTTTGTGTTGGCATTGTCGAATGTTGTTTTCTCTTCTTGTCCAACTATACTCAACCGCTTCTAGTTTGTGTTGGCATTGTCGAACTTCACAAAGCCAATTATGACAGCTGAAAATGGTGTTTTTATTGGCCATAAGTCGTTGAACATCTAAGTTTTCACCTTCGAAAATGATTCATCGATAACCTTTGCTCCAACAGTGCTGCATTGCAATTAGTAGGCATTGGATTTCACTCTCTATTGGCGAACATAATGATTTTCCTTTAGCATATCCACAATCAATGTATTGCCCATCCGAATTACTGATTATCCATCCAGCACCTGTGTTAAAATTGCTTTGAAACGCACCATCATAATTACATTTTAGCCACCCTAGGGCGGGTCTTTGCCAAGCCGTTGAAGTTGTGTTACTCTTGTTTGATGTCTGAGCCTATCCTAAGGTTAAGGGTTGATTGTGTTGCCTAACATTTAACCACTCTGATGTGACTTGATTAGCTAACCATGCAACTTTACGCCACGAGAGTCGTCGGTTTTGATATCGAAGTAAATTTCGGCTTTTCCAAATTCTCCAAAGAACCCACAGGGGTAAATGTTGCTGATAAGTAGGGATTCCTGTTGTTCCTATCTCCAGGATTGCCGTAAGATTATGCATGAAATCGTGGTTAGGGTCGTAAAGATCTGTTCCTATCTCCAGGATTGCCGTAAGATTATGCATGAAATCGTGGTTAGGGTCGTAAAGATCAGGATTAGCGACTGCTGACGCTCTCCAAACTGCTTGGGCATAATTGCAACCGAAGAATAAAGGATGATTATCTTCATCGCAGGCACAACAACGAGGACATGCGGAGTTGTTTGTAATGTGACGCCTTTTCAGAGTTGTTCATGTTGGTAAAGATTTAGTAATAATTTTCCAACATAAATGCTTGATTTTTGACGCAGTTTCTAAACTCCACACCCGAATTTGGAGTTGAGGATCTCATTGAGGAAGTAACTCTGGAGAGACTGGTTGGAGATGTGATTTCAGCCAATAACCTGATTTAACCGTGTACATACCATTTTTATTATAGTGCCATCCCAGATAGTCCATTGTTGAGGAAGCTAAAATCTTTATCTATTTTATGATTTGGACATCCGTTGGGTAAACTAATTCCTCCAGTTTATTATGATCCCAATCAGAACCATTGCTATTAATTAACTCATGTACCATCATATTTGCGATTCTTGGGTCATATTTTCCTGGAGGTCTAGGCGGATTTGTAGGTAACCAAGGATCTATCCATGCCTGCCAAGGATCTATCCATGCCTGCGTTGTATACCCTTGTCCTATATTGACTCATACTCCTTGCTTTAGTAAGTCCCGGCCGTGAAGAAGGGATTTCCAAATGTAAGAAGCCTTATTTCCTTTATGATCATGAAGAATATTAGTTTCCGCAAAGTACCGTCCTTTCATAAACTTTCCCATTAAACTGTTGGGTTGTTGAAGAATTCGCCATACTTGTTTTGCAAGAAAAGCCTGGTTGAAATTCTGAAGATCCCTAAATCCTAGTCCTCCTTCCTTATTAGAAAAAGTTAACCTCTTCCAAGCAAACCAATGCATTTTTTGTTGATTCTCAGTCGTACCCCACCAATATTTAGCAAATTATTTTTCCAGATCTTCACAAAATTCTTTTGGCAGCCGGAAAAGATTCATAGTGTACATATTTAGCAAATTATTTTTCCAGATCTTCACAAAATTCTTTTGGCAGCCGGAAAAGATTCATAGTGTACATAGGCATAGCCATAGCTACGGACTTGAGTAGGATTCTTTACCACCTGGCGACAAAAATTTCTTGCTCCACCCTTGCGTATGCTCCTTAACTTTCTCTAGCACATATTGAAATGTCTCAGCCTTTTTACTGAAAAAATTCTTCGGTAATCCCAAATATTTCCCATGTCCACCCGTATTGTGAATTCCCAAGAAATTTCTTATTTGTCGTTGTTTGTCTGGATGAACTCGTTTACCAAATTGAATTGATGATTTTCTGAGATTGATAGACTGCCCTGAACCTTTCCGTATTGTGAATTCCCAAGAAATTTCTTATTTGTCGTTGTTTGTCTGGATGAACTCGTTTACCAAATTGAATTGATGATTTTCTGAGATTGATAGACTGCCCTGAACCTTTCTCGTAGTGATTAAAAATTCTTTTAGATGTCTTGCTGTTTGGTGATTAGCCATGGTGAAGAACAGTGAATCATCTACAAATAGAAGATGCGAAACACCTGGCCCTCGGTTACTAGTTTTCATCGATATGATTTGTCGCTTTGTTTCTGCTCTATTCAACTGATGAGATAAAACTTCTGCACAAAGGATGAATAGATAAGGCGATAACGGATCCCTTTGACGAATGCCCTGTGTGGGTTGTATAAGACCAGTTGGAGACCCATTTATCAGGACCGAATAACTAACCGTTGAAACACATTTCATAATCCAATGTATCCATTGTTCGGCAAAACCCATTTGACGCATTGTACGCTTTAGAAAACCCCATTCAAGTCTATCGTAAGCCTTTGTTATATCTGTTTTGACTAACGCTTACGAACTTTAAGAGCATGAAATATCTCATGAGCAATGATGATATTGACTAACCGTTGAAACGCATTTCATAATCCAATGTATCCATTGTTCGGAAAAACCCATTTGACGCATTGTACGCTCTAGAAACCCTCATTCAAGTCTATCGTAAGCCTTTGTTATATCTGTTTTGACTTACGCTTACGAACTTTAAGAGCATGAAACATCTCATGAGCAATGATGATATTGTCTTGGATCATCTTTCCCGGAATAAATGCAGCCTGATTTTCTGAGATAAGCCCACTGAGATGATCTTTTAGACGATTAACCAATATTTTGGAGATGATCTTGTAAGTAATGTTGCAGAGAGCGATAGGCCTGTAGTCCAACATGGTAATAGCTGGTGTTACTTTTGGCAGAAGGCAAAGATTTATATGATTCATCCCCAGAGCCATCGTACCCATAGTGAAGAACTGATTTATCTCTTTAAAAACATCTTGACCAATATTATTCCAGAAAGTTTGGTAGAAGTCAGCGGAAAACCCATCTATACTCGGTGCTTTAGTAGGGCCAATACTAAAGACCGCGGAGGTAACCTCATCCATGGTAAGAGGGCGGAGTAGTTGAGTATTTACTTCCTGAGAGACACGTGGGTTGAAATCAGTAAACAACTCCTGCATTATGGATTCACTTCCTGGGCTACTAGAATATTGATAATCAAAAAATTCTGTCGCAACTGCTGTAATTCTTTGGTATCCGTGGTGCATCACTCCATTAGCATCTGTAACAGTTGTAATCCTATAAGAGCATGAAATATCTCATGAGCAATGATGATATTGTCTTGGATCATCCTTCCGGGAATAAATGCAGCCTGATTTTCTGAGATAAGCCCACTGAAATGATCTTTTAGACAATTAACCAATATTTTGGAGATGATCTTGTAAGTGATGTTGCAGAGAGCGATAGGCCTTTAGTCCAACATGGTAATAGCTGGTGTTACTTTTGGCAGAAGGCAAAGATTTGTATGATTCGTCCCCAGAGCCATCGTACCCATAGTGAAGAACTGATTTATCTCTTTAAAAACATCTTGACCAATATCATTCCAGAAAGTTTGGTAGAAGTCAGCGGAAAACCCATCTGTACCCGGTGCTTTAGTAGGGCCAATACTAAAGACCGCGGAGGTAACCTCATCCATGGTAAGAGGGCGGAGTAGTTGAGTATTTACTTCCTGAGAGACATGTGGGTTGAAATCAGTAAACAGCTCCTGCATTATGGATTCACTTCCTGGGCTACTGGAATATTGATAATCAAAAAATTCTGTCGCAACTGCTGTAATTCTTTGGTATCTGTGGTGCATCACTCCATTAGCATCTGTAACCGTTGTAATCCTATTTTTTGTATAACGCTGCTTGGTAATACTATGGAAGAACTTAGTATTACGGTCACCGTGTTTCAGCCACGTGTTTCGACTGCGCATTTTCCAGAAAATTTCCTCATCTCTGTATGCTCGGTTAAGGTTGCTTTTGATGTCTCGTTGTTATTAAGTTGTTAAAGAATTTTGTGTAATACCCATATCTAAACGACGACGAAGAATTGCAATTCTCTCAGCGGCATTAAATATTTTGTGTAATACCCATATCTAAACGACGACGAAGAATTGCAATTCTCTCAGCGGCATTAAATCTATAACAACATTTCCATTTTGATATCGACCGAAGACAATTATCTATCCTGCAAGACAAAGGAATATCTGGATCGCGTTGATGCCACCCTGTTAAAACACTTGTTCGAAAATCCTCGTTTTCAATATAACAATTATCATACCGGAAAAATTATTTCCGAGGAATTTCCGTGTCAAGTATATTTGTTACCAAAGGTCGGTGATCGGACTCACCAATTTCAAGAAATTGGTTATTGGTTAAACGAGGAAGGGAATATATCTTGCCATTCTTGGTTTGCCATAGTGCGATCAAGGCAGCACTATACTTGGTGTCTTCCTCTTGTGCCAATCCAAGAGAACCGATTTCCAACAGATTTGATATCAGATAATTGACAAGTGCGAACCATTCGGAGAACATTAAAAACAAAAGAAGCATTCCAGAAAATAGCTAAACCTCCACTAAGACCTATTGGAGGAATAGAAACATAATTCAAGTAACCTAGTTGACAACCTATATTGAGAATATAGTCATCTTTTTGCTTAGTTTCAGAGAGGCAGATTATGTCCGGGAGAAACTTACGATAGATCTCCTTAAGGCATCGAACTGTCAAGTCTGTGCCCAACCCTTGACAGTTCCAACAGGTTGTCAGTTCCAACAGGTTGTCCTCATGGCGCCTCTGGTGGTTTCGGGCCCACCACGACTCTGTAATCATTTGGTTCCGTTGGGGAAGAACCTGTCCCACTGATCATAGTGTCGCCATTGTACCTCATATGAACCGAACGAGATGGTCCGGCATCATCTTCATACCTATGACTTTTACTCAGATTATTCTGAACTTCTCTTAGAATTATCGGGTCATGCTCAACATCCTTAACACCACCATTCACTTCTTCATCAACATCCAACAAAGTCAGTTCTACACCATACATCTTATCTAAAACATCATGAACACAATTACTTCTAATTGCAGTCCAAAGAGCATTAATACATCCCATAACGTGCCTCGTTTGAACTTCAGTCCACACATTTTTGTGTTCAAATAGCCTTTGTTCAAACCTATTTGCTCCTGGTATCGCCAATTGATTCAAATCTGCAAGGTAATCTTCATCTTTGTCAGCTTTCGGTTGACGATGCGGAGGAGATAAACTCTTAGCGTGCAGCAGTTGCAATAATTATTCAGTTTGAGCGATTGGGCTGAGATTTTCTGTGTCTAGCCGCTCTGATCTGTGACCCGGGTGAACTCTTGGAGTCGCTTGGATTCTCTGTTGAAGAGCTATCATTCGCATATTATGATGAACACTACTATCTTGTTCCATGTTAATATCATCGTCATTTGAGTTCTGTATTGTCGTAGTTTCAACCTATGTTTCCCTAATAGCTTATGCGCTCTCATTTGCAGCATCTTCTTCATCATTCGAGACCTCAATTAAATGCGCTCTTGCAAGGACTCCACGATATCTTGCTCGTCTTGCCATGACTATAGTAAAAGGTCTTCTAGAGCGTAACTTTTGTCTTCTATTGAACGCGTCTTGACTCGATTGCTGAATACTCATACGAGCCGTCATTCTTGCTGTTTCACGTGTGTGAAAAATTAGAACATTAAAAACAAAAGAAGCATTCCAGAAAATAGCTAAACCTCCACTAAGACCTATTGGAGGAAAAGAAACATAATTCAAGTAACCTAGTTGACAACCTATATCGCGAATATAGTCATCTTTTTGCTTAGTTTCAGAGAGGCAGATTATGTCCGGGAGAAACTTACGATGGATCTCCTTAAGGCATCGAACTGTCAAGGGTTGGGTAATCGAACTGTCAAGTTTGTACCCAACCCTTGACAGTTCCAACAGGTTGTCCTCATGGCGCCTCTGGTGGTTTTGGGCCCACCGCGACTCTGTAATCATTTGGTTCTGCTGGGGAAGAACCTGTCCCACTGATCATAGTGTCGCCATTGTACCTCAGATGAACCGAACGAGATGGTCCGGCATCATCTTCATACCTATGACTTTTACTCAGATTATTCTGAACTTCTCTTAGAATTATCGGGTCATGCTCAACATCCTTAACACCACCATTCACTTCTTCATCAACATCCAACAAAGTCAGTTCTACATCATACATCTTATCTAAAACATCATTAACACAATTACTTCTAATTGCAGTCCAAAGAGCATTAATACATCCCGTAACGTGCCTCGTTTGAACTTCAGTCCACACATTTCTGTGTTCAAATAGCCTTTGTTCAAACCTATTTGCTCCTGGTATCGCTAATTGATTCAAATCTGCAAGGTAATCTTCATCTCTGTCAGCTTTCGGTTGACGATGCGGAGGAGATAAACTCTTAGCGTGCAGCAGTTGCAATAATTGTTCAGTTTGAACGATTGGGCTGAGATTTTCTGTGTCTAGACGCTCTGATCTTTGACCCGGGTGAACTCTTGGAGTCGCTTGAATTCTCTGTTGAAGAGCTATCATTCGCATATTATGATGAACACCACTATCTTGTTCCATGTTAATATCATCGTCATTTGAGTTCTGTATTGTCGTAGTTTCAACCTCTGTTTCCCTAATAGCTTATGCGCTCTCATTCGCAGCATCTTCTTCATCACTCGAGACCTCAATTAAATGCGCTCTTGCAAGGACTCCACGATATCTTGTTCGTCTTGCCATGGCTATAGTAAAAGGTCTTCTAGAGCGTAAATTTTGTCTTCTATTGAACGTGTCTTGACTCGATTGCTGAATACTCATACGAGCCGTCATTCTTGCTGTTTCACGTGTGTGAAAAATTTGTCTTGACTCGATTGCTGAATACTCATACGAGCCGTCATTCTTGCTGTTTCACGTGTGTGAAAAATTCTGGGAGAAGAAGTTCTCTCAGAATTATGATCTGCTCTGTTACTATCACCAATACCTGTCCCCTGTTCTGGTACTTGAACATTATTCTGCATATGTTGGTTAATCAAGTGAATTGCCTCATCAATTAGCTCTCTGTTTGTTGCTCTGAACCAATTCCCATTATTCTGCAAATTCGAAATATCCCCAGAACCAAACCTTGTCGTCTCTGTTCCTGTTTCAACTCCCTGTTCATCATTTTCCTCAACTCGCACTGAATCTACTTCTATCTATCCCATTGGTGTCTCCGTCGCAGTTTCATCACCTGTCTCAGATTCTCCATCATGCTGCACTTCATTGTATTCATCAAGGCCATTAATCTGCTCGGACGTGTCTGGAGTTGCAGGTCGATCACGAGTTGCAAGAATCGGAGCACCAATGACTATTTCGGTTAAAACTCGTACTTCTCCTGTGTTAGTTATCTCCAATGGTGTGAAATTTGGATAGATAGATGTAATTGGACTCGAATTATACAATCTACACCATAAAATTGGAACCTCTTTTGGAATCTTAGGGGTTCATTCACATTCCAATTGAGTCTAACAGGAACAAACTCATTCCGAAGTGCAGTAGCCTCATCGTAGTCAACCTCCATAACTGCCCCAAGTCGCTCTGCCATATTGTTTACATTGTTCTCATTGAGAGACTGAAATGGTATTCCCCATACTTGATCCCAAATTGGGAGATGATCTAGAATCTCTGGAACAAAATCAGGAGTCCATCTTTGAAGAACAACCATACGACCATTAAAAGACCAAGGACCTTTGTTCAAAACCTCCTCCAACGCCGCTGCATTCGGAAAGAGGAATTGAAACTGATTCTCTTGTAAAGCCCGACCAAAAACAGAGTCGTGTTGTCCCCATATCCTTGGAAACCTAGATTTCAGAGTCCCAATGTGTTGCTTACACGGCATTAAGGTACGACCAATTATGATATGCCTCCCATTATCGACCTCCATAGTAGTCGGTACGGAACCAATGACCACAACTTCATCCTCAAGCCCCAAAGTGAGATTTTGCATTCCTCGACGTATAAGAAATCAAGAACTGGGAGTTGATAGTAACAAATGACGGCAATAAAATGTTTAGGAATACATAACAGTTGGGGAAAAAGATAGGTTGTTGCCACTATCTTAGGAACAAACCACCCACAACTTCCAAAACCACAAAGGAAATCGTGGGGAAAGAGACCGTGTAGTGAAAGTGCAATTCGAAATTGAAATTTAACTAAAAATAGCCTTATCAAATCAATGATTGTTTGAAAAAAACTTATGAACCGTTGCCATTGAGTTAGGAGAGAGAAGAGAGGAAAAACGGTCTGTTATTTTTTCATTATTTATAACCAATATTTTGTATTTTATGGATTTATAATAATTAATTTATATTTTATTTATATGCAAATTTTTTTGCATTGATAAAACATAAATAAACTAAAAAAACTGTAACCAAACCGAACCAAATTAAGTATGGTCTTTAATGGTTTTATTTTTTATGAAACCGAACATCCGTATAAACCAAACCATAACCAACCCGAATCTCATATGGTTTTTTATTTGGTCTTAGTTTTTGTAAAACCGTAAAACCAAAAAACCGATAAAACCGAACCGTATCCAAAACGAAAAACCGTACGCCCACCCCTAATTTCTATATTATTGCAATTTGAGCGCGAATTTCGTTATTAATTTTTTAATCATGTATTGTTGTAAAGATTCTATAATAAATCGTCAACTTTTAAATTATATACTAGTTCAGACACGACGTTAACTTGTTAAAAACGACGCTAAATCGTGCGGACGTGGCCATGACGGGGCGTTGACGAGGCGATGATCTGGAAGAGAATTTGTTAATTGTGAGAAAACCCTTGGAGATCTTTCCTATAAAAAACAAGGAAGAGATGCTTGCTAGGTTAAGCCTCATGAGTTAGATTTTCTGAGAGAACTAAAGAGAGAGATAGTGTTAGAAAACTAAATTAGTG
>CM071720.1:18248519-18258729 GCA_036630335.1 Physaria fendleri | reverse complement strand
ACAATACGAAAACGACGTCGTATTAATCTGCGACGGAAGAGCTAACAAACCACCACCGAGTCCGAGTAAACCAGCTGATCCAACAAACAAACCTTCGTTACTATGTCCACATCCAACGGCGACGTTTTGAACAGAAACAGATCCGATTGTTAAAGTCTCAGTAGCGAAATCTCCAACGGTATAAGAACCATCACCGTAAGAAACCTCGTAAAGACACGTGGCGTGTCTACATTCCGAGACTTCAAGAGCTTGACACTGTGGTGTATCACAAGAGAGTGGCTCGTAAGAAGAGGAAGAGGCTGGTTCGAAAATTGGTTCTGTTTGGTGGTAACAATCAGCGCAAGGTGCACATTGTAGCCAATTAACGTCACTTCCAGTGTCAAGAACCATGTAAACTTCACGCGGTGGGTTACCTATTCCGATGCGTGTAAAGTACTCGCCGCTTCCTTGAGTTGTACCGGAGATTAAAGGAGCTTCGGTAGCTTCTTGTGTGGTTAAAGTACTCGCCGCTTCCTTGAGTTGTACCGGAGATTAAAGGAGCTTCGGTAGCTTCTTGTGTGGTATACATTTTGGTGAGAGGTTTGAGATCTGTGGAAGATATGTTGTTGAGGTTCTTGTGTGGTATACATTTTGGTGAGAGGTTTGAGATCTGTGGAAGATATGTTGTTGAGGGATAGATCTAAACGAGTTATGAGAGATTTGACTCTAGCTGAGTCCCGGTATAGTCTAGCTTGTGTGAGAGATTTGTAGTCTGAGTGTTCGCTGCCATGGATAGAAGCTCGTGAATGAAGCTTCAAGCTAAAAGGTGTTTGACTCTGTTCTTCTTGGTGGTTTAGTTTAAAAGACGATGTAAATTTGGTTTTGTGAATGGAGTCAGCGACATTGAGAAGAGAAGTAGTGGTTACGGAGGTCTCTGGAAAGATTCTGGAGGAAACTGAAGTGAGAAAGAAGAAGAAGAAGAAGAGGAAAGAACGGTGAGAATACATGTTTTAGTTTTTCCGACCGTTACAGTGAAGAAGACTATGTGAAAGAAGTTATTAAAGAGAAAGACAAAAGTGTGTTTAGTGGGGAAAGAGACAAAAGCTACTTTAGTTAAACAAAGACAAGTTGTAATTGTGGGTTTTGCAGATTTCGAGGAGATTTATACAAGTATCTTTATCTACTTGAAGTATTAGTCCACAAAGATTATGTTAAAAATTGGATTATAATGGAAGAAGAGGTTTCTTCATGGTCTTGAAGTGTGAGGATTTAAATAAACTTGTTTCAGTATCTCAATGCTGTTAGTGTGGAGATTGTGATTTTAGAATCTGATCACCAAAAAGAGTCTGCCATTTTTTGCTTGACATAAAAATGTGAATTCATTATCCCTCATGGGCCTATGTCTAACACTTATTTGGGCCGTTTACTTACATGGGCTGGGCCCTTTTTTTAGTTTAGAAAATTTAATATCAATTTTTTATTTTTTTTTGTTACTATACTCAAATATTCCAGCTCCACATCAGTTTTATAATGTAAACACGTAAATATTCTCAATCGTGATAGCGACAAAGAAAGAGAAGAGAGCAGTAAAAGTCTTATCGATTTGCTCGAAACAGTGACGCAGACCAATAGGGAACAAATCTTTTTTAAACTCAAGTTGGTGTTTTTTTGGGACCCACATAGCGAATCGTTGGTTAATTATCAAATCACGTGGCTAGATCCAAGGGTTAAAGAATCAATAATCTGATTCTTCCCCAACAAAGGTTTTATCTTTTGCTGTGTTCGTTTCCGTAAATTTGTGTTCGCTCTTTCTCTCTCTTTCGGCGACTGTTACCTCCCTCCGGCGATAGATCACTCTGTCGTCTGTGTAATAGTCGGAGAAAGATCGAAAGTTTTGGTTTTTAATTTCTTCTTTGTAGCTGAATAGAGTTAAATTTTGGCAGCTATGAGCTCGGTTTTGCAGGTAGAGTTGAAGATTCTGTTTAATTTTGATCTGAGTATAATTGAGGAATCTAATATGGGTTTAACGGTTGATGGGTTTTGTTAGGGTTTTACGAAGTCACTGGCTATGACGTTTGTATCAGAGATTGGTGACAAAACGTTTTTCGCTGCAGCTGTAAGTGTTCCTTTTTTTCCTCATAGTTTTAAGTACTTTTGCTTTGGGTTTGAGTAATAAGAAGTCAATGGCTCTTCCTTGAAAGTTTAGTGTGATTATGTTCTATCACAATTCTGGGGAAAAAGAGCATCTGGGCGTGTGTTCAATCGAATCCCAAATATCCTATTTATAGGATTTTTCTTCCTACTAGGAAATCTAGCTGAATCTTGAGATTCTCTGTTCTTTGAGCAAGCTCATAGATTCGTTGACATATCTGACTGAATCTGTTTCTGGTTTGCCTGCTTTGTTAAACTAAGTCTGAGGAGCTTCCTGTAGCTTTAAAATTTTCATGGTTGTGATGATATAGAGGCTAAACTGACTTCTTGAGGGTGTAAAATACTTCTTCATGGTTGTGATGATATAGAGGCTAAACTGACTTCTTGAGGGTGTAAAATACTTCTGCTTCTGTTGTTATCTTAATATTGATGCTTAATATTGTTTCCTTTAAACCAGATTTTGGCGATGCGGTATCCTAGGAGACTTGTATTGGCTGGTTGTTTATCGGCTTTGATTGTAAGTTTCTCTTAGTTCTTTTTTTGACTATTAGTGTCCGTGACCTCTCTGCCAGATTTTTGGAAGTTCATGTCTTTGCAAACTCTTAGGTCATGACTATCCTTTCTGCTACTCTTGGATGGGCTGCTCCTAATCTGGTATGGCATAAACTCAGTTTGTAGTTCGATATTAAGACTTTGCCATATCACCTGGACTAGTTCCATTCGTTCGATGACAGAATTTCCTAATCTTTTACTAAATGATGATTCAAACATTCACTTGCAGATCTCTAGGAAATGGACCCATCACATAACAACATTGTTGTTCTTTGTTTTTGGGTTATGGTCTTTGTGGGATGGTTTTAAAGGTGAAGGCAGTGGTTCAGAAGAATTGGCTGAAGTCGAAGCAGAACTGGTTTGTTTTGTCTTTCTGCGCGTTTGCTCTCACAATAACATAAATGATTGTGTTTTTGTTTGTCCTGTTTTTTATCATAGGATGCTGATTTGAAAGCTAACACTAAATCAACAAAAGGCAGTAGTAAGGTATGGAACTAAAACAGAATGATCAAAGACAGTAAGTAGTAAGGTTTTAACAAAACCATATGTTGTCATTGTAGAGTAAGTAGTAAGGTTTTAACAAAACCATATGTTGTCATTGTAGACTGAAGATGAAAACAAAAAACAGAAAAGGCCTTTCCTCACACAATTCGTCTCTCCAATTTTTCTCAAGGTAAGTAAAGATACTCAAAACTTACTCACAAAAGTAGTAAACTTTTCTGAATTAGTTTCATAATTCCCCTCACAGGCGTTTTCGATTAATTTCTTTGGTGAATGGGGTGACAAGAGTCAGGTAACTTCCACTTACTCAGAATGATTCCATGTAAATGCTTTCTCATACTAACCTTAACTCCTTTTGTTTAGCTTGCTACTATTGGCTTGGCTGCAGATGAAAATCCACTCGGAGTGGTCCTTGGTGGAGTTGTGTAAGTTCTCACAATCTTTTTGATTCTGCAACACAAAACTATATGCCTGATCAATGTTTCTGACTAATCTGTGGCTTCACAGGGCACAGTTTTTGTGTACCACTGCTGCTGTGATTGGAGGAAAGAGCTTAGCATCTCAGATATCCGAACGAATAGTAAGAATCTTCCCATTATCCTTTACAACATTCGAGATAAACCACTCATTAAAACTGAGGTCTCCTAATGTTTATTGTTGCAGGTTGCTCTTTCTGGTGGAATGCTTTTCATTATTTTTGGTCTCCAGTCGTTTCTTACATCTGTTGAAGCATAAAGACTTCACAACCCTTCTCTTTGGTATACTTCAGAATTCTGATGAAGACGAAGAATGTTCACTATCCAACATTGTCTTAGCTAGATACTTTAATCTTTGTATTCGACGTTTACACAAGTAAATGCAAAACAAATCTGAAATATCATCTACAGTTAAAATATTGAAATCGGCTGAACAGCCATCTGACTTCAATAAAGTTTTGATATTCTTCTTTTTTTTGGACTTTTGAGTTGTATGTGAATGCATATCTGAAGATAAACCCATATGAGATAGGTAACAAAAGTATGCAGGACATAAAAGCTGAAAGATTAGGACAAGTGTGGGTGATGGCATGAAAGAGCAATGTGGAAGTAGTTATATATATGTCTTATTGAATAAGTAGCAGATTATACATCTCCCTCTCTGTAACTCGATCTATACGACCATTTAGATGATATATTCCTACAACTTTCACTTAATTGGATGATCCATGATCAATAATAGAGTTTAGTGTATATATAATTAAGATCTATACTGATTAAGCATAGAAACTATAAGTAGAAGAATCTGCAATGATGTTCCTCAGTCCTCCAATTGTTGACGCAAACATTATGAACACTCCTACGAATATTGAGATCTGTCCAATATATTCAATACATGCATATAAATCAGCTATTCTTAGACACATAGTTCACTTTCAATAGATTATAGTATATAGGAATGAATGCTTACCCAATTGATGAACCAGGTAATGCCGAATCTCTTTGGTTTCTTGATGATAAGCCACATTATACTCGGAAGCTGCACCATCATCGATCATATATCCATAACAAGATTATCAAATTACTTATCTTCATAACATTTAAACTTTTTATAGTCTAATGATATCAACAACATGTATATGTGAAGGAGGACTTACAAAGAAGGAAGTAGGTGCAAAACCAAATCCTCCAAAGAACCCTAAAAGGTCTCCAAAGAAAGGGAAACTCACTCCAACAAACAATGTAAATGCTGCAATTTTCAATTACAAAGATTCTTAATTTGATATGATAAACCATATGATTAGACAAAAGTATAAAGCCTTACCGACATAAGTAGTTCGAGTAAAAACCCTCAGACCAAACCCATGATTAAACTTGAATTTATCAACCATTATCTTTTCCAAAAGATCAAAAACAGGCATAGCAAACACTTGATAACTACCAATGACATGAACAACAACCATAAGATTAGCGGAAGCAATAAGCCAAGCTGGTCTTTGTAGATTCATCAACACATTATCATCCACATCTTGACCAAAAGCCCAATAACAGATTAAAGCCACGGGAAAATAGCAAATAGCATTGACTAAGTAAGCTCCGACAACACCTTGCCACATGGGAACTTTAGATGGTCTCTCAGGAGTTGAAGGCATAGTGGCTTGAATCTCTAGAGCCCCTTGCCACATGGGAACTTTAGATGGTCTCTCAGGAGTTGAAGGCATAGTGGCTTGAATCTCTAGAGCCACGGCGTGGCCAGCAAATGCAAAGGAGATTTGACCTAAAGCGTTGAATACTCGGAAAGTGAAGTCACTTGGATTTGTGGATTTGTAATCGTAGTTTACGTCAGGGATTCGTCCATGTGCTATACTTCCTCCCCACGCTATCGTTGAGTAGCTAACAAAATTCACAAAAGGTTTCGTTAATTAGTACAATGATTTATATACAGAGACTATAGATTTTGTTTGTTTTTGAACAAAAATGACAATTTGATTATGTCATTGCTTTACTAACTAAACTAGTTATATTAAACATATAAAAAAATCATGACAAAAAAAATTTTTAGTTCGCTAGATTTTTAAAAAATGTAAACAAATTTATCATGTTTATTTATATTATTATTATCAAAATTATTTTTAAATAGATAAATTTTTAAAATATTTTTTTCGCTACTAATATTTATTTTTGTTAGGTAAATAATAATTCTAGATAAATATTAATTATAGATAAATATTAAAAAAAGAAGAAAATAATGACATTTTTTTAAATATTGTTCATGAAAATAATTCTGTTTATATTGTTATTTTAGCTCAAAAATAGTATACAGAAAATATTTTAGTAAAATATAAAATAAATTTACTGTTGGTTTTAAGGACTAAATATTTTATTAATATATAAACGATCTACAAACAAATTATATGCATTACTGGATCAATATGTAAAATAAAAATTCGGTCATAAGGTAGTGAGACTGACCAGAGAGACATGATCGCGGCGGCCAAAGAGACGCCGGCGACTGAGTTGAAGCAGAGAGACATGATCGCGGCGGCCAAAGAGACGCCGGCGACTGAGTTGAAGTTTGGGAGCTGAGAGAGGAGGAAGTGGACCCCACCGAAGGCGAGGATCCAGTACGACTGTCGTACCGGAGTACAGGTGGAGCAGGTGATATCAACGAACTGTTTCAAGCATTTACCACCAGTGACCATATACACGATGTTGCAGCCGACTTGGACTATGAGCTGCTGCGGAAGTACGATCCAAACGCCGAGTTTTGGGCCAAAAGCATATCGGCCTAGATCAATGTACCGGTCAAATCGGGTTCCCGGTACACACTCATGGAGCTGGACCATTTGCCACATGGTGTTTAAGGTTAGTCCCCATGTCATTGCTAACACCAATATCCCTGGTCCCCTGTTTTCACCAGTGTTTAAGGTTAGTCCCCATGTCATTGCTAACACCAATATCCCTGGTCCCCTGTTTTCACCACACATCACATCACTTTTTTATTTTGCAAACTATTTCTTTTTTTTTTTGCTTGTTTTTTTTTCTATGTTCGATGAATTTTATGTTATATATATAATTGTAACAAATTTTCCCGGAAAAAAAAATTCGTGGAAATCATGTGAAATAAATAGTAGTCATTTCTGAATTTCATTACTTCTATTACCTACTGGTGTTTAAAATATAATTTTAAAAATAATTAATATCGCACATTGTGCGAAAATCATCTAGTAATAGCTTAAAGTTATAGTCTTATAGGAAATATTTACGGAAATAAAAAATAAGAGATATTGCAGAAAATTTTCAAAATTTCGATAAAATATCATGATGAATACTACAAGTTTTCAAAACTTGGACAAAATAACGTAGAACCCACGCGGTTTACAAATTTTTGATAGTTTTGACCTTATGCGGTTACAAAATTATATGGTCCACCATTTGTAATTTTATTATCTGAAAGACAAATGCGAAGTGTTGACCATATAATTTTGTTAACCGCGGAAGGACAAAACTATCGAAAATTTACAAAAATTGTCGGTCCTATGGTAATTCGTCTAAGATTTTCAAAAACATGGTATTTTGTCAAATAATGTTTTTTTTTGGATATTCTATCTAATTTACTCAAAAATATATAGCACCAGAAATTTACAATATGTAAATTTTCATATAATTAACAAAATTAGTCTTTTTGTTAGATCTTGATTAGGTTTTGGTTGAATTACAAATATAATTAGGGCATAAAGTTGTAAAATATGATTGAAGAGAGAGTACCATCCAAGATAAGCCATAGCATAAGGGAGGCTAAGGACTCCGGCGCCGATCATGGCGGTGACAGTATGGAAGGTGGAGTACCACCAGCGGTGACAGTATGGAAGGTGGAGTACCACCACTTGGCCGGGCGTGATGGATCTCCCGCCGTCCATTTCTCACCGGACGTCCTAGCAGGTTCCTGTAAGAACAAATTAATAATAAGGAAAAGAAAGAAGTGAGAAAGTGAATGGTACATATATAGAAGAAATACCTTAGAAGGAGAAGTGGGAGAAGTAGAAACCATTGTGTCTTTTTTTTTTCTTTGCAGTGTAGTGAGACAATGTTACTTCCCTAAAAATTTGGACAACTCGGAGCTTTTAAGTACTGTTTTGAGTTGTTAAGATCTTTACTTAAATTAAATTAAATTAATTTCACATGTTGGGCTTATTTTATGTCTAATACTCATCTGAAGGAACTTTATTTTTTTCGGCACTGTGATCATTTCAAAGTTGAGAAGTTCTTCTCATGCGTGTAAAGCTGTCAAATCCAAGAAATGTGTAATATATATCATAAAATTGTTACCACAGTACATAACAAATAACTGATTTATCCTAGAAAATAGTTTTGAAATAATTAGGTCATTTTTAAAGAAATTAGGTCATACCGTTATGGATTTGGTTTTGAGTTAAAATCTCATAATTCTTAATCTGGTCTAACCCAAAAAAAAAATGATTCAAACGAATTTAACTGTCGATTCTAAAATAAATTTCGCTTGAAATAATATTAAAATAATCATTATTTCAAAGAAACGTGTTAAAATTTTATATGGAAACATTGAAATAACACTAACATATATGAATCGTTATGAATTAGTTTTGAGTTAAAATACTTAAGTAATTTTTCTCATTTTTATTTATTTACTTAGCATCTGATTATTAGCAGAATGAAAATAATTGATGTAGAACCTACACCAACCCACCGAAAAAACAACTAAAGTGTCTTTATTTAGATAATCTCAATTCCCTATATAAAACTGTGAGAAATTTTAAAAATCAGCTTTTCAATTTTTTTTATATATAACCAAAATTGCAGATTATGCTTTTATAGATCCCCACTTAATGGTGCATTGCTCTCAAGTCCAAGAAATTAAAAAAATCAGAGGAAAAAGTGAAGTGGTGGCATTTTCTTTCTTGTAGCTCTCTCATCTTTTAAGAAAAAGGGCCTTTGCTTATTTTATTGCCATGATAAAAAATATTCGGTTGTGATGAATTGTATCATGACCTGAAATTCGTACACAATGGTATAATCATATATCATTGTGATACCAAGTAGATATTGTGAGAATAAAATAGTATTTTTGATTATTGATTAATAAAGTTGAGAAGCGAAGTCATGTTTGTTGTCTTTTTTTTTTGGTCGGCATGTTTGTTGTCTTTAGTTTCTAAAAAACATTAGATTTTAATTTAGTGCGCGTCATAGTTACTACGTCTTATCAATATATCAATATTTTGGGTGTGAATGGTTGGTCAGTCCGCTGCAGATCGGACTGATTTTTCTCTGCATAAGTTCGGACTTTGGTATGCAGTATATCATTGTCCGCACTTCTCCATATTATTATATTGTATAGGATTGGTCTGGAGTGTATGGAGCAAGATTGGTGCGGACTAGAGAAAGTCGGACCATCAAATGAATTTTAGGTATGGAGAAGTGCGGACTGATCTGGAGATGGTCCGAACTTGGGATGGTCCGAACTTGGTCTGACTTTTTCAGTCCGCACTTATCAATTTTGTTGAATGATGAAATAAGTGCGGATTGGTCCGACCTTGGTCCGATCCGCAGCGGACTGACCAACCATTCACACCGACCAACCATTCACACCATTTATGTTTTCTTCTTTTAGCAAAAGATGGGTGTTTCACAAAGTTTTTTTTTTTTGTTCAGAAGATGGGATTATATTAAGATGAGAGTTACAAAAATATTAGATGATGAACAGGGTCTTTTTGTTAACAACTTGTAAATATCAAGGGTTGTTCTTATATTTATATATGTTCTATGTGTTTTGTATATGTTTATAAACAAACCTCTATTAAATCTCGTTTTTCTTAATTAATGAAGATAAAACTTTATTTAGTTTGTTATGTCGATATGGTATTAGAGCAATCATGAATACCAAATTTCTTTGAGCTTTTTTCATCTTCGTTTTCAGGTGATTCGAGCAATCATGAATACCAAATTTCTCTGTTAAGTTTCGATTTAGTTTGAATCGATTTGTTGTGCGGTATCTCTTTTCCTTTCGTTCGGTTTTTCTGTCTCAGTTTTTTTTTTCATTTTCTGATAACTTTTTTCTTTGATCTCATCTTGTTAATTATCGTGTCTAAATTTGACATCTGCGATACAAGATTCTATCACTTGTCTCAATTTCATACTGAAAAATGGGATCGGTTATATACAACAAATAAAAAAAAAATAACCTTCAATCTGTTGATTAATATGAGAATCCGTTGTTTCTTCACAGCACATATTATGCAGGACTTATTCTCGTTTTAGATAGTTTGAGTTCAGGTTCAGATTTTCATACTTAGAGGCGTTCTATTCGTATGCCGCTCAATGTTAACTTAGAGGCGTTCTATTCGTATGCCGCTCAATGTTAGGAACAAGTTTAGATTCATCCACGGTATAATTTCTAAACCATCCAGTGAACATAGAGATTATATAGTTCATGGTCAAGGTGTAAATGATATGGCCGTATCCATATGGTTGATGATCAATAAATGTTTGAAATTCTTATTCTTACATGATAATTC
>CM071720.1:18155853-18169657 GCA_036630335.1 Physaria fendleri | reverse complement strand
TTGTCCCAGCTAGGATCATATGGAGTTTATATCCTTTAACAGTCTTGTGTTAACCTATGCAGTTTTCGGGTATCAATGGAGTTCTTTACTACACTCCTCAGATTCTCGATCGTGCTGGCGTAGACATTCTTCTTTCGAGCCTCGGACTAAGTTCCATCTCGGCATCATTTCTCATCAGCGGATTAACAACTTTCCTCATGCTCCCAGCCATTTTCGTTGCCATGAAACTCATGGATGTCTCAGGAAGAAGGTAATACATCAGAACCTACAAGATCTTTACCTCTTTCTTGTTTTTCTGATGATTCTGAAATCATCTCTGTTTCACCTTGCAGGTCATTACTTCTCTGGACAATCCCTGTTCTCATCGTCTCACTTATCGTCCTTGTCATCAGTGAGCTCATCCACTTCAGCAAAGTTGTGAACGCAGCACTTTCCACGGTCTGTGTTGTGCTTTACTTCTGCTTCTTTGTGATGGGTTATGGCCCGATACCAAACATCCTCTGTTCTGAAATCTTCCCAACAAGAGTCCGTGGTATCTGCATCGCCATTTGTGCTATGGTTTTCTGGATTGGAGACATTATTGTCACCTACTCGCTTCCCGTTCTCCTCAGCTCGATCGGACTAGTTGGTGTTTTCAGTATTTACGCTGCGGTTTGTGTTATCTCATGGATCTTCGTGTACATGAAAGTCCCTGAGACTAAAGGCATGCCTTTGGAAGTTATCACAGACTACTTTGCCTTTGGAGCTCAAGCTCAAGCTCCGACTAAGGATGTATAATTTGAAACCTTTGATTCTTCTTCCTCTTCATTTGCTCTGTGTACCTAAAAGATTCTCTTCACCCCTTTTTGTTTTGCTTCTGAGATACATGCATTTTGGGTTTTCCCCTGTTTTATTGTCAAAATGAATCTAATATTATTGAGTTTTTCTATGTATGATTAATGCCGATGCTTTCAAGTTTTAAGATTCAAGCTCTTTCTTTTTCCAGACCAACAAGTTCTGATGGTAATGTAAATGGAAAACAAAACATAGATTACAAAGAAAATACCAAGTTTCTTAACAAGTTCTGATGGTAATGTAAATGGAAAACAAAACATAGATTACAAAGAAAATACCAAGTTTCTTCGAACGCAAGTTTGATTCTCGAGGAAAACAACACTGTATTTACAATTAGCTTAGTGAGTCTCAGGACTTATGCGTCTCTTCAGAGGATGAATTGCTTGTATGATTCTCCTGAGAATTCTTCTGGATATTTTCATCTTCGAGTTTGGTTGAGAATTTATATGGTCTCTGAAAATCTCTGGCATTTTGACTATCAATACTCAGATTATTCAATTTCTCCTCCTGTAAGAAACAAACTCATCAATTTTTCCACCGAAATACAAATATTAACTCTCAGAGATTAAAAAAAAAGCTTACATTCTGTAAAGCTTCAAGCTTCTTCTGCATAGCTTCATGCTCAGCTCGAATCCGGAAAGGAACACCTTGCTTCTGGTAGACATTGTTCTGGGCAAGGTCTTGATCGATATCACTAACCGTGGTTGCAAACGGATGGTTGGCTGGTAACATTGTTCTGGGCAAGGTCTTGATCGATATCACTAACCGTGGTTGCAAACGGATGGTTGGCTGGTATCCATCTGATTGTTTCGGGATCGACATCAGGTGGTATTGAGTCTCCTTCTTTGAGAAAAACAGTTGGTCTCTTCCATTGGTAAGCTCTTGATCTTCTTTTCTGATGACTTGATTGTTCTTTCTCTGTAAGTGTGACTGGAGCTAGCTTATAGACTTTCCCGCACATCTCTACAGTTGATTTTCCTTTATCATGTTTCACAAAAGGATTGTTGAATGGATCCTCGTAGTTGAGAGATTTTGAGCTGATAAAGAAAATGAAAAACATCATAAGATTAACACATATCCCACCACCATGAACCCAAATTATGTATTTAATTAATGACACTACTTCGAATGTTTTGGTTAATTTAGAGGGAAAACTGTAAAGAAGACAAAGTTAAGAGTATCATACATGCCTCTTCTATCACCAGATCTCAGCTGGCCCGTCTCACAAGATCAGCAACAGAGCCAGCACGTTGATTATCTCTTGGCTTTCTGAGTACATAAACCCTAATAGCCGCAACCAAAACAGTAGCTACAATGCTGATCCCGTTGATTATCTCTTGGCTTTCTGAGTACATAAACCCTAATAGCCGCAACCAAAACAGTAGCTACAATGCTGATCCCGATCCAAATACTGTTGTTCCCTGTGCACTTATTCATCTAAAACAGAGAAGAATTTGAAACATGTTTACATTTTCCATATCCATTTTAAACATCATGACCATATACCAATCACAGAGAAGAATTTGAAACATGTTTACATTTTCCATATCCATTTTAAACATCATGACCATATACCAATCAAGGAAAGAGGGCTTGAAAAACTAAGAACGTAAAACTTCCTATTCAGGACAGTAAAGTAATCAACTATCCAGAGAAAGTCAGGAGAGATTCAAAACTTAGGCACATCTAATAGATGAGTAATCTATAATTCCACCATCAAAGAATTTGATATCAGAGTGAAGGAAACATCCATCAAAAAACAGATTTTTACAGGAAAAGAATCAAAACTTGATGTGATAAGAGAGAATCATACCACGAAGACGACAGGAGGGAGTGTGGTAATCATACTCCGAAATCTAGAAATTGAAGTCTCGGAATCACTGGGAATCTTATTCTGAGTCGTAGCAACAACAATGACATCATCCTTCTGAGTATTCTGAATTTCTTCATCTGAATTCAATGGATCACCAAACGCTTTGCACACGAAACTTCGGTTAGTTTCTACTTGAATCCATTTCAGATTTTGGAGTCTCCTTCTGAATACAACCAAATTTGAAGGAATCCGAAGCTTGGCTCTTCCAATCGACGACTAGGGTACCAAAAACAACAACAAAAGATGCTGGCGCAATGGTAGCGCGTCTGACTCCAGATCAGAAGGTTGCGTGTTCGATTCACGTCGGGTTCAATATCCCGAAAAATTTCGGAGATCCCTAAATTTTTTTTTTCTAAAATTTGGTTCCGAGAATCTAATAAGACAGGGGAAGTGGGCCACTTGGGCCGTTAAGAGAATCAAAGAAAGACCCAAATAATTATTCCTGAGTCAAATTGCTGACTAACACTTCACCACTATCAAATATTCTCCGAAGAAAAAAAACTTTTGTTTAATCAGAAAGGATCAAATTAGACTCTATATATAGAAGAGGCCAAATCATCGAATCCACCCACTAGAAAAATGGAACTTTCTAGTCGTGCTAAAGGTCGACATTGGCCACTTGGTATATAAAAAACTACACAGTTTGATGGATTCTTTGCCATTTTTGTTTTTTTTTTTGTGTATTTAATATGTTACTCCATGTTTATATTTAGCATATGCCCCCACACAAAATGAATTCAAAATTATTTAAACAAGGAGTGGTTTTCTATTTTATTTGTAGGTTATTTGACAAATATATTAAATTATTAATGGTCTTTCATAAGATGTATATAAATATTAGTAGTGGTTACTGCTAAGTGACTAATTGTTGAATAAAAAATACATTTGACTAACATGAGCTTCCTAGAATAGAGCTATCGACCCATAGTGTCCACTAATCAGTATTCACCATATATTATTTCCTGAAAATCATATTATTTTATTATAAATCAATTGTCATTTTATTTTATTTTTTTTGTTTCCACCCAAAAAAATATATATATTCATTTTATTTTATTTTTTTTGTTTCCACCCAAAAAAATATATATATGTCAAGGATTAGAGACACTATGAAAAGGATGTAATGATATACTACAGTATAATTCATAAAGTTATATAGTATATCGTCTCTAACTTGTATTTCTTCATGTCATAAAAAGAATTGAATACAAGTCAAAATATGCAAACTTGAGAAGCATGATAATGAGGTAACTTCGAGTATGTTCATTATTCAAATTTTCTAAATTCATAAAACATTTTTACAACAAATTACAATAAACCATATGTACATTTAAGAGAATAAAAAACTACCCCACTAAAAACTGATTTAAATTGATAAATAAGCAATGGAAACTAAATAAACTGAAAAGCAAAAACAAATGATTTATGGCAAGAACGAGTTAGGATCATCTTCTCCTTGCTTAATTCGGATCTCAATTTCGGGTACGGATTCAGATTCGGAGCTAGAACTACCGGGTAAACCACCACACTTATGACACCTAGAAACAACCAAGATCTGACGGCAAGAAGGACAAGACGAATGAGATCCAAGCCACGTGTCAATGCAAGAGACATGAAATCCGTGACCACACTGCGGCAGGATCCTTAGCTCATCACCGACGGAAAATTCAGTTAAACAAATCGCACACTCGGCGAATTTTTCCGATGATGGTGAATCCGGTGAAAAGGTAAGCTTAGGGAGAGATTGGAGGACTTTCTTCTTCAATCCTTTGTTTGCAGCTGCTACCGGAGGTTGATTTTGGGATTCGGAGGTGGTTCTGTTACCGGCTGCGAGACGACGGAGCCAGAAACATCGAGAGACCGCGACTAAGCCGAGAACACAAATCAAAGCGCAGAGGAGAGCGAGCCAGAAACATCGAGAGACCGCGACTAAGCCGAGAACACAAATCAAAGCGCAGAGGAGAGCAGCTATGATTACGACGAGATCGGAATTTAACGTGGCGGTTGCGGTGGCGCTATCAACCGTCGATGTCGGAGAGTTTGATTCTAAGAGGAAACGTGCCATTGAAGCGAGTAAAGAGAGTGAAAGAGAGAGTTTTTAAGTTGTTGATTTGATTTGGGAATGGAGAGGTTTAGGAAGGAGAAAGAGATGTATATGGTTTATATAGAGACATTGAGCAGAAGGAAGGAGAAAGAGATGTATATGGTTTATATAGAGACATTGAGCAGAGAAAGCTCTACTTGGTTTGGTCTTAAAAATATTGTTGTCGGTTAAGGTTATTTCGGTAATTTACAAAACACGGTTTGTTTTGGGAGGATTTAATTTAATAATATGGCCATTAAATAAGTATTTGATGGTTACGGACTTGTGAGTTGTTGCTTTCGGCCACAGACTCATTGGAAATGAAAATAATTATTTAACCGAAAAACCGAATTAATATGTTTTGGCTTGACTAGTTGACCATATTTCTCGGTGTTAGTTTGAATCTGTATTTTATAGGTATTGAAGATGTAACCGTAAAACTTTTTGACTTATGTTTCTCTGTTATTGGATGTTAGTACGGTAACGACTTGGTATCATTAATACTTGCCTTTGACTTCAAGAGATTTTATTTTTTTTATTCACATCAAAATATATACTAGTAATAATTCAGATTTGATGAATTTATCCAGATTTGATGAATTTATCTTTCTACAACGCAAAAGAGTGTGATTCCTCTACCATCACTACTCTATTTAGAAGTGGAAACTATTTCTACCAAAAAAAAAAAGATGGAGTGTTTATTGCTGCAAGTGTCCAGATTCAGACAGATTGCTCAGACATAATCACTCTTCTTTTGCCATGACCAAGCTTTATATCTTATGCATCGTTTTTGCCGTTTGAAGTATATTTCGATGTTTTCTACCTTTCGAAGATTTTCCAAGCAAGAAATAAGTTGGAGGATTTGTTAGTCCGTTTTACGTCTCATTTAGACTTTTTTTTATTGTCATGTAAACTCTTTTATTATCCTTTTTCAAAAACCCTTTTCCTAATACAAATATTTTGTTTTTGGTAGGAAAAAGAATAATTTTAGTTTTGAAACACTAATATAAAAAGATAATATAATTCCAACACAACTTTGTGCACTTAGTTGATCGAGTTGAGCTAAGAGTTAACATAACTAAGCAGTATCTTACATTTTAAAATCAAGATTAAAGTTTAAATAATGTAATAAATATAACAACTTTCCCTATAAATAGACAAAAAAAAAATAGAGAATGTTTTTTTCCCTCTTATGACAGAATGTAGTGTTTGTTGAACACATGGTCCATTGGAAGTGCAAAGGTGAAGGTTCTCTTGACCAAAAAGGTAAAATAAATAAAAATTCATGGATGGTTGTAAATTGCAAAGGGATATGAAAAGAAATAAACAAATAATAAAGAGGTAGAAGAGTCTTAGTGAAGATCAAAGATGCCTTTGTAAAGAAAGAGCAATATTGCAGATGCCAATTTAACTCGAACCGTCCATAGTAAAAATTCTACATTTTGCACTCAAAAAAACTTTCCAACGTTTATTGGTTTATATAAATTAGTATATTTCTTAAACATGTACTAAACTAAGTGGACAACAGTATTAAGTATCTGTTCAATTGTTGATTTTGGTAGGAGAGAACTTAATGACGACTGTCCTTGTAGAGATTCTATGATTCTTATTCGTTAATGCTACTTGATTAATATTCGTAAACCACAAAAATAGACTACAATTAAGTTAATCAACTAAAACAACTTTAAATGTACGTAATTAGTTAATTTATTGTTAATTAATCTCAGGTTTTGTAAGCAAATTCTTACGTGCAACTACTCTCTTACCTTTGATAGCCAAATTTACCCAAAGAAGAAATAAAGTATAGAGAATTATTTTAGAGGTACAATATCTACGCCATCAAAATCACGCCACGTAATTTTAGAGGTACAATATCTACGCCATCAAAATCACGCCACGTAGAGGTGGAGCTGGTTCAGAATTTTCGGGGACCTAACGCAAAACTCAGAATCTTCGGAAACCCAAGACAAAACTCAAAAATATTTCAATACAAAATATGAATTGAAAAGAACTTGAAGCTCTATCCTTCAACTCATTCATTAAACTCTCTTAGTTACCACTAAACTAACTTAATAATTTATTATAAGATTATCCTCACATCATTTTACATTTATCACACAAAATTTTTAAAAATATGGACTCCTAAAATTTATTTTACATTTATCACACAAAATTTTTAAAAATATGGACTCCTAAAATTTGAAGGCCCTATGCGATTGCCTAATATTTTATATAGACGGACCAGCCGTGCGTATAAGACAGGTCTAAGAAAATGAAGATCTCGTGCATGTGCAAGACCAAAGCTGTTCTTAGTTTTGTATATGTTAGTGCTAAATTATGTTACAATGTGGAGAACAGTAACCAGAATCGGCCAAATATATGGTCGTCCTCGTGTTCAGTTACATGCTTATGATCAATGGTCTTAACACTTTTATGTTGTCCGATGATGATACATACCTAACTTGAGTAACAGGTGTAAGACTCAACGATTTGGTAAAAGAAAGTGGAGAGACACTTGTCTATATTTCTTATAAAGATTTATACTTTAGATATCACTCTTATAAGTATTAATATAGGTTTATAAACCTTCCCAAAGAGAAGTAAAAGAGGAGAAACGTGTAAGATTAGAAGTTTCTAATTGTAGCAAGTCGGAGAAAACAAATTTAAACTTAATTATCTGGTTGACTTTTATTTTCTAAGTGCACACTCCACTTTCCGATTTCGCACCGCCCACTTGTTCTTCTCCGCACATGTTTTATTTTTCTCTCGTTAAATTTATTTAATATAGACGAAGATCACATCTAAACATGTCACATTACAAAACCCTTTTTTCAGACCATATAGTATATGTTTGTGGGCAAGTCTATCATCATCTAGCATGATCACTAGCATATAAATAGTCAAAGCTAGGAGGAAACTTCGTTCCACTAATTAATCTATTACAAGTTTGAAAATTCATACAAGCCTTGAGGAAAATGCATTGAAAATTTGACCAAATTCAATCACTTGTGGGCACGAAATTGCACTCCGCGGTTTATGACAGTGACTTTAGCAATTTCTCGGAGTTGTCTAACTTTTTCAAAATGGCTTTCGAGTATTTCACTATCAAAAGTCAAATTATTTTATGTTTTAATCAAATTATCTAAAGATTTAATAATTATAGTCTATAAAACATAGATAATAATGACCCTACTGTGTTGGAATTTTAAAGCCGCCAATAATGACCCTACTGTGTTGGAATTTTAAAGCCGCCTTTATTAAAACTGTTGTTTGAGACCTAATATGTATCACGTGGTGTTTACCTAATATGTGATTTTTGACAATCTTGTTCCATTTTGTACTGTTGATACTGAAAACCAATGGTTGAATCTTGCTCCTTGTGGGGTTATTATGAAAGATCTTTGATTCATGACCATCAGAAGCAAATCTTTATGGAACAAAATCTTCTACACACGTGTGTGGGACTGGATATTCAATTTGATACTGCTGGTAATGTTCAAGGCTCATATTAGTCGCATACTCGCATCACTATCTCAAAGTTTACAGAAACTATAACGCAAACCAATGGTTTGGCATGTATTTGGGGGGTAAGACCACACATGAATTCAAACCTAGTTAGATACATACTCTATCATTAGACATGGAAATGGCTATTTGAGCTTGCGAGACAAAAAAACTAAGTTCTAACATGATTGCAAGAGTAAAAACTGGTTGATGATAATCAAAGATCTCTGAATTTACTCTCAATTAGCCTGATCAAAGTGAAATTTTAATTCTATCAGTAATATATTTCTCAAAAAGATACAAATATGCAAATGTTATCTGACTATTCTTGATTACTCCTTACAGATCAAACCTTACATTCCATTTTCCTTTAAGGTTTGTGTTGAAAGTCCAATTGTTTTCTCTAATCTGCATATAAGGGATCTGTAACAGAGAAAGCCAACACTTAGTGTTCAAGGATCCAGTGAGAGCCATTGCTCTCTTTTGTTTAACAATCAGCTCAAGCGTACCTTCTCAAATATTTCGTAGCCAACTCTGAGACGTAAATCCTGGTCTTTTTGAAACTTCCATATGTTCCAATCAAATTCAGCAGCTCCTTTGGCGTTCCTCTGTCGCACATAATCGCAAAATCTCAGTCCATCCTTTAAAATAAACATAAAATGTTGAAAAAAGAGAGAAAACCTGAACAAAGTCCTGGTCAAAATCACATCTTCCTTTGATATTAAAGGTTACAATCTCATCAGTTATCACAGGAAACTTCTTTTTCCCACGAACAAGACACCTAAGCTTTTCGCGTTTATCATAATGCAAACCAACTCCAAGGCTTGCTGAAGCCTATAGACAATTACAAGTGCCATTATAATGGTTGTAAAAGGTCTAAAGTGTTCAAGGAAAGAAACACAAATTTATAATGGTTGTAAAAGGTCTAAAGTGTTCAAGGAAAGAAACACAAATGTAAGATTAAAACCTCAGGGAAAAAGTGTCTTATCATTGCACAGTAATAACTTGGCCCTCCAGCTCCCGTATCTAGCTCTCCATGAAACTAATCAACCAACAACAGAAAGTAAGAATAGAAATATTCTTTGCTTATATATTGGTAAAGCTATAGAGTGTAGCTGATAACGAACTCTGGCTTAACAACTTAACAAGTAAGCCAAAGAAGACTCAATGATTGACTTGAACCAATGTTTCAGAACCATGAACTGGGCAGTAATCCAAAACTTAACCAAAGTGTCTGAAAATTTCTACATAAGCTAAATACATGCTAAGTATCCAAAGAGAGATGTCAATGATTTCTCTGTCACAGCATAAACATTTACATCAAAGCATTTGGATAAAGACTGTAAAATCTCATCTCTAAAACATAAGGGAAATCATCTGAAATACATTAAAAAATATAAAAAATAGTGCTAAAATCCTCCATAAAAGCAAAGAAATTTCACCTGCAAACGAGTTTTGGAAGTAACCGGGAACTTCTCCTTGGCATGAATTTTCAGAGACTTGGAATTGGAAGCATGCCTCAGAGAAGTCTCCATTTTCTTCTCAGTAGAAAAGAAGCAGACCGAATCAAAGCAACATCAGCAACCAAATTCCGACCCATAGTTCTGCGCATATCGGTTTATTATCAATTTCGGTTCGGTTTACAAAACATTAGTGAAGAACCCTTCGATTGTAATTCCGCTGCCCCGTTAAAATCAGACACGTGGTGAAGAACCCTTCGATTGTAATTCCGCTGCCCCGTTAAAATCAGACACGTGTATCAAATTTTAGTCCAATAAATATACCGGCTATTTAGTGTACCAGAGTTTGGTTTATAACCGGCACCAAACACTCCAAAATTTACATTTTTCTCCTCTGTTGTCTTTTAGAGTTTAGACAAATGATGGGATAATGATTATAGCTTCAGACTTCTCTGATCAATGTTCATTTCTCTTCAGGGGGCGTCACCTGAAGCAGCTCTATGTTTAACTCAAATGTAGCTCCAGGCTGCAACAACATACATTATTAATTTCTCTTAAACCCGAAACACTAAGCCACATTTTTGCATATTCAGTTTGTAGTAGGTTCTCACCGGTATTTCGTTCATTCCTTTTTGACCATAACCAGCTTCAGGAGGAACAATCACAGTTCTCTGCAGGAACACAGAAAAGATATCAAGAACTACTTACATTGCATATTCTGCAAAGTAAACTAAATGTGAAACATAAAGCGAAAATGCGCCAATGATTTTTTACCTTGCCTCCGACTTTCATTCCTTCAGTTATGTAATACATTGCTGGAGGAGGTTTCGGTGAAGCTTGTGCAGAGAATAACCCATTTGGATTGTCAACGAATTCACGTTTCCTTTCCTTTCCTGGCGTAGACCCGACCTTAAACTCATAAGGCTGTTCCAGAAGAAAAATGAGTCATTATCAAGGAGATGAATACTTCAAATATGTGCATAATCAGAAAGTTTTAATGAAGGTAACCTGAGCAATACTACGATTTCCAGCCAAAAGCTTGGATTCTCGAGTAGATTTTTTACCTCTGATGGGAAAAAAATATCAGAAATTCCTTTTTGGAGAAGAGAAAATCAGAAAAATGGAGGGAAAAAAAACTTGTATAAGAGCAGATGAATTCATAAGACAGAAAGAGATACAAACCGTACAGAAGACAAACTTTACAAATTACAAACAGTCTATAAAGCTATTGTCTCATCCAAAACCAGAATTTGTTTGAAAAAAAAATATCAGAATTTTTACGAAACAAACCATAGATTAAGAAAAAGGACATAACATGGAATGATAATAAGATGAGGCTAGAAGGAGTTCCAATTATCTGACCTTTTCCTGGGGCTTTCATCCGAAGAGACTTTGAAGGGACCTGTTGAACCAAACGGGTCTGCATCATCAAAAGAGTATCCATGGTTCCCACTAAAATCCTTTGTACTATTCATGGAGTCGAATCTTTGAAGTGAGGGACCACCAAAGTCTCTGCTACTGTTGATGGAATCGAATCTCGACAGTTTCTCAGCTCCACTAAAGTCTCTGGAACTGTTGATCGAGTCGAATCTGGAGAAGGCAGCTCCACCAAAGTCTTTGGAGCTGTTGATGGAATCAAACCGAGACAGTCTCTCAGGTTGGGAGGAAAACCCTGCGCCTGCTTCACTTGCGTTGAAGGAGTCGAACCTGGAAAAGCTATCAAAATTATTGTCTCTGGCTGATGCATCGCTGAACCGAGGTGGAGAGTTCCCGAATCTTGAGAGTGGAGTGCTGGGAACTGAATCATCAAATGCAAATGGACTTTTTCTCTGGGCGCCAAAACTTCTTGAAGGTGGAGAATCTGCACGTCCTGTGTTTCCACCAAAGTAATCTCCCTCCTGCCAATATCGATATTGAAAATGCTAAGCTTGTTTAAGAGTCTATTAATATGTAGCTAAATGATTCAATACACATAACGCATGTACTATCCTAGATCTGAAAGCATGAACTTAACCAAGATACAGATTTTCAAAACCTTGTATAAATTCAGAAATCAGTTCAATGTCTTTTCGACAATCACTATTGAAAGACATGACATCATTTTGATGTATGAAGAGAGATAATGTTTCTTTACTGACCTGGCTTTTTGATGCATCAAATCCCCATACTGAATCCACATCATCGTTAGTGTCGAAAGCACTTGCCCAATTCGAATCATCAAAGAATTCAGAGTTCTTCCCCTGAGAATAATCTGGAGATGGGACCTCAGTAGCAGTCCTAGAGACAGGACTGTCTCTAGGACTTCTGCCTGATTCATCTTCACTGTGAGTTGACCCATATTCATTCTCATGGTGGCGGTCAGAGAAAAGGTAGATATGTAAATGTATTAGTAATAGAAAGATAGGAAAAACCATTGTACCTTCATCTTCAAACTTGTCCCATTCTTCATCCCAAAGAGCTGCCCCTTCTTGAATTCCAGGTTGCCAGCCTGTTAGTCACAACAGAGTAAATTCCACATGATTTGTTTGTTTACAAAGTACATGTAATTTGCAATCATCTACAATGAAAGCAAGAAGTCAAAAGACGAAAGAATCATATTTAGTACCAGCTGGAAGTTCTACAAGGGCCTTCGACTTAACCTCCAACCCATGTTTCTTGCAACAACGTTCATTTAAAGCCTTCATCAATTCCTCTAGATCTGATTGTATTCTATCAGCCCGGACCTTAATATGACCAGTAAAGCATTAAATCAGGCATGTATAGCAGATACTCAGACAGTTTAGGCATCACGTAAGCATAGAAAATAGCATGTACCTGAAGGAGACCATCAGCACTACCACCTTGCTCCATGTTCACAATTGCTTGACTCAATTCCTTCTTCCGCCCCTGGAACGTGTTAGCAAACTTAAATAAGTACTAGATTTCCCAAAGAGATGTGTTACAAAATTATTCAAAGCGCCGTCACTAGCAAAGGTGGAAGAAGGGAGCATTGTGTCATAGAATAAGGGGACAGGACAAGACGCACAGCACAATCCAGAGAATAAGAGATGAAAGAACACTGATAAAAGTTGGACAAGGATAAGCCTAGTAAGGGAAAAGGCACATAAAATTGGAGGAAAGATTATACTGCTGAGTGCACATAACATATGTAACATAGGTGTTGCCACTTCAAGAGGCAGGCAAGCAAATCAACCATACCTCAATCTCTTGGAATCTGGCCTCTTCAATAGTTAATTTTGACGCCTTCATCAATTCCTCTAGATCTGATTGTATTCTATCAGCCCGGACCTTAATATGACCAGTAAAGCATTAAATCAGGCATGTATAGCAGATACTCAGACAGTTTAGGCATCACGTAAGCATAGAAAATAGCATGTACCTGAAGGAGACCATCAGCACTACCACCTTGCTCCATGTTCACAATTGCTTGACTCAATTCCTTCTTCCGCCCCTGGAACGTGTTAGCAAACTTAAATAAGTACTAGATTTCCCAAAGAGATGTGTTACAAAATTATTCAAAGCGCCGTCACTAGCAAAGGTGGAAGAAGGGAGCATTGTGTCATAGAATAAGGGGACAGGACAAGACGCACAGCACAATCCAGAGAATAAGAGATGAAAGAACACTGATAAAAGTTGGACAAGGATAAGCCTAGTAAGGGAAAAGGCACATAAAATTGGAGGAAAGATTATACTGCTGAGTGCACATAACATATGTAACATAGGTGTTGCCACTTCAAGAGGCAGGCAAGCAAATCAACCATACCTCAATCTCTTGGAATCTGGCCTCTTCAATAGTTAATTTTGACCCTAATTCTGCAACTTGCTTATACATACCTCAATCTCTTGGAATCTGGCCTCTTCAATAGTTAATTTTGACCCTAATTCTGCAACTTGCTTGTACTTCTCCTCATACTTCTTTGCCAATGTTTCAGCCTGCAGCAGGAAATGTTCTGGATAAGACAGAATTACTTCTAAAAAAGATGAAAAAGGTAAATTTCTATGTGAAAGCACCTCACGCTTGTCAGCGGACGCCCTTTCGGAGATCTCATT
>CM071720.1:18008410-18020916 GCA_036630335.1 Physaria fendleri | reverse complement strand
TAAAATTTCGGGCTTGAAGTAATCATTAATCCGTCCATGCCTTGGCAACTTACCTCTTGCAAACATTTGGCAGGGAAATTCCACACCCCTAAACGTCAAAGATATTTCGTGTCAAGCCGTTTTCGATATTACTTACATTGCAACATTTAATCCCTTACAGATAACTAGACGTCCACATTACTTACAAATTCTTACTGGGGTTTGAATTGGTTTTTGTTCCATGTCCGCCGTTCTCGTTTGGGGTTTCCGCTCGATTTCCATTTCCTCTAATAAACAAAAAAAATTTACCATCCATTGCAATGATTTACATCATGAGTTGTCATATTCGATTCAATTCAATTCACAACAATTAAATCAAGTTAAATTTTTACCTATCATCAATCGCCTCTTCCTTCTTCGAATATCCAGCATCTCTCTTCAGTTTTGCCTTCGAAGGAGAAGCTTCCATTTTGACTTCAGATTTCCAAATCTTCGTAGTCGTCTAGGTGAATTTTGATAACCACAGTCACATGCAGCTCTCTTCAGATTTCCAAATCTTCGTAGTCGTCTAGGTGAATTTTGATAACCACAGTCACATGCAGCTCTCAATTCTTTTACTCTTTCGCTTCTTTAAAGCATGCGACAGATTTCTGTTACTTTTAATTTTCAAATTAACCGCATCTGAATTGAGGAAAAAACCTTTTACACTCGATTTCTCACTTCGTTTGAGCAAGTGGAGAAGAAAAACAGTAACTTTAATAATCCACTACTTTTATCTACTGTTTGAGCAAGTGGAGAAGAAAAACAGTAACTTTAATAATCCACTACTTTTATCTACTGACACGCGTCCTCGTTATGGACGGCTGTGATCATAATCTTCCAGCCTACCTTTTCGTCCAATAAGCAACACCCGTCACATCACCGAACACTTTGATTTAATTTCCGTTTCATTAATAAAACGTTTTTTTTAAAGAAAAACAAAATTTTTCTCTCACAGCGCGTTAGCCCGTTTACAGTGCAAGACGTATGTGGCACTTTTCATAATTTCGTGTTGCTTGTGGCGGTTCCTATAATTTCTTCCCAATCTATGGCTTTTCTCATAATAAACTCTTTGCAAGACGTATGTGGCACTTTTCATAATTTCGTGTTGCTTGTGGCGGTTCCTATAATTTCTTCCCAATCTATGGCTTTTCTCATAATAAACTCTTATTTTAATATAATACGGTCCCAACACTTTTAAAACACATAGAGAACAAAGTGTGACCCCTAGATATATCTCAAATCTAGGTACAGTCATACTATTTGATGATTTTGATATTTTATTTTGTTGTTACTTTTAGAGATAAAAAAACACTAAAGTTATGTGGAATTAGAGATTGAAGGATCATGTGTTTTAGAGTTACTTAAGCCTACTTGAAGTTAATTAAGTTTGGTTCATTTGTCTTTTTAGACATAATTAGATGAGAAGTCTGTTTTGTGAACTTTGAAGAGATTCTCCACGTTGAGTCTAGCTAAACTACAAAACTAAATTTGCTAATTCCATTCTAAATGAAAGCAAGAAAATGCATGACAATTATTGTATGTATTTAAACTTTATAACAATCATACATTACAAGAAAAATCTCAAAGCCTACTTGAAGTTAATTAAGTTTGGTTCATTTGTCTTTTTAGACATAATTAGATGAGAAGTCTGTTTTGTGAACTTTGAAGAGATTCTCCACGTTGAGTCTAGCTAAACTACAAAACTAAATTTGCTAATTCCATTCTAAATGAAAGCAAGAAAATGCATGACAATTATTGTATGTATTTAAACTTTATAACAATCATACATTACAAGAAAAATCTCAATTTCCGATCATATTTTCCGACCAAAATTGAGTGTTTGGAATTTTGAAAATGGTTTTGACCAATTTCTGATAAATTTTAAAAAAATTTGGTCGAGAATAGGGTTATTTGGATACTCTTCAAAAAGTTGGATTGATTTCCGATCAATTTCCAATGCATCTCGAAGTTTTTTTAACGAAAAAATCAAATTGCAGTTAGAGGAATTGTAGAAAATTGGTCAAAATTTTGTTAAAATTTCGACCAAAGTAACTAAATTCCAAAAGATTGTTACAATTAGTAATTTCATGTGATCTCCAATCTATAATTTTATCAAGAAAAGTCCATTAATCCACTGCATGCATATTCCAAATTTTAGTTTAGATTTAATAGTTACACTTAAAAAAGAAGTGTAAGATACCAAAACCACAATAATATATGTGCATGCACGTGTAGATAGATACTAAAGGAGGATAATAATTTCAAAAGAAGCATGTGAATTTTGACAAAAGCCAAAACAAACCTTATATAGAGAGAAGTTTTAATACACGCAAGAGAACATGATCAAAAGAATTTTGGGAGATGGCATGTTCTTTTTTGGGGACAGCCTTGACTTTATTACAAACCCTTAAGAGCTTATTGAGACTTGTCTTCGCTTATACAAACCCTTAAGAGCTTATTGAGACTTGTCTTCGCTTAGACATTTCACACTTTGGTCCTAAGCAAGACTTGTCTTCGCTTAGACATTTCACACTTTGGTCCTAAGCAAACCCTGAAAGGTCAAACAGAGGCAGTTTTTGCCAGCTTTACAGCCCCCTAATTATTCTTTTTTTCCTTATATGCTCTAAAGCATCTCGAGGTTTCTTTCATTTTCATTGCAATATTTTGGCAGTGAAGTAAAACATAAATAATAATAATAATGAAGTAAGCAAAAAGAAAATCATCCGTGTAACAATTATTTTAGGAGGTTTAACTAATTATAAACGTAGCTATAACATAACTATAACATAAATTTAGGATTATAATTGTGTGCTTTAACTATTTTGTAGCTAATTCATAATTATATACCTTTACTGAATCCAATGAGGCTTTCGCCTAAATTTCCGAATTTTAGTAGTTCTGTAAAAAAAATTAAATTATAATTATGTATGTAGTGTATGTAATATATCTATTTTAACAAAATGTTAAGTTAGCCTACCGAAAAATATATCTATAAATAATTTAAGAGACCTAGTTCAAATTTTCACTAACACATAATATTTATTGATTTATTAATAACTATTTTATTAAAGAATTGTGGAGGCGAATTTCACTTTTCTTTTGTGGTTTTGTTTTCAATTTTTTTGTAGTCGTTGATCCTTTTATTACTCGAGTTTAAAAAAATACGCATGAACATACTTCAAAATTGATAACTAAATATCATAAGCAATGAGTGCTGGGAGGCTGCAGAAAACATCAATCAGTCAATTTTTAAATCACCAAAAATAATATGATTTTTGATTAGGAGTAGGCCTGTAAGCAAGTCGACCCGTCCCGCCCCACGACCCGCACCTCAAAAGCTCGCCAAAAAGATATTCATACCCGAATCCGTCTTGCAAAATATGCGGATAAAAAAAAGCTGGTCCGCATCCGCACCCGCAAAATCCGCGGGGGCCGGGGTTAACCCGCAAAAATCTAAAAATAAAAAAGTAATAATCTGCAAAAAGTCCGCAAAAATAAAGTTTAGGTCCGAAAGAAAGATATAGCGATACTAGAGAGAGGTATTGGTCACAAGAGCCGTGAATGGAAGTTAGACTGTGGTTCCTGATAAGAATCCTCTTGTACCAATATACTTATAAAGTGCTTTAGTTCTAGAAATGGTAGTCAATGAATCATGAATAGTTGTCTAATCTTATGAAGTGTTATCATTGAACGTTTTTATCAATTCGTTATCAATTCGTATTTTAAAACAAGCATTTATAGTCTTTAGTTTGTCTAATACTAATACCCAAAATCCCTAAAACATATTTTGTCTAAGCTTTTGATTGTCTTTCAGGAACTCATATCACGAAGTACCTTGATATCTATGGATTCGATCCCAAAGTACCACTTGCGTTGTTAAATTAGGTAAAACTATATCAATCCTCTTACTCAGTGTCGAACAAGGTCTACCTAATTCCTCACTTCAATCAACTCGGTCTTTGGCTTTGTTTCCCTTCGGCCTTTACTTTCTATTACCCAGTCTTCCCATTATTAGTATTTGTCTCTAGGCTCATCTCAGTCCATTTCTCAAACCAATGTGCACATGGACTGCTCAATACTTGGATTCATTCATTGATTTGGATGAAACACACCAAAAATCTCACACTTGCTAATGATTCTATGTATGGATCAGCCCCTATATTTTTTTCATGTTCTTTTCCCCAATGCTCTTTATCCCATCCGAGCCTTATGTCACTCTCCCTAAATTCATACTATCTCACAAGCTCACGTCCGTTTAATAACTGCTCGAATATCAAGACCCTCAAACTTTAATCTATCTTTGCCCCTGAGGTTGAAATCTTTAACAAAATACTCGCCTCTTGCCCTTCTCTAGAGGTGCTAGTACTAAACATCAGGTGTATGAGAAGTTATACTTTGAAGATTGAGAACAGTAAGTTAAAATTCTTGGAAAAAATTCTTGGAAATATATTCCATAGTTGGCATTGATAAAGTTACCGTGTCAGCACCTAATCTGAATATACTAGTAGCCCATGATATGTTTTCTGAGGATTGTGAGTTTCTGCTCCAGTCACCAAATCTCCAATTCAATGGAAACTCTACGGCTGAAGAGACTTCCTGGTTTCACATTATCTACAACATATCAAAGGTATATATTTGTTCATGTGTTTTTAATATATAGAAAAGGGTATATAATATATCTGACGCTGCGTTTGAGACATTGTTTTGGTGGATGACCGAGCAGGAAAAAAACAGTGGGCATGAAGAATTGTGAACAGAATGGGTGAGTTTGACTTTCTGAGAGAGGAGTGCGCAACCTTATCAGTGGCTGTAGATTTAATGAATCAGATGTGCAGGGAAACAATGTTCCTAGTTCTAGTGAAAAAGAACTTGAGGGTTGGCAGAAGAAGTTGTGGCTGGAGAATGATCACGAAGATTTTTTCCCTAATGCTAAATTTAGTGCGCATTTTGTGTCCATTTATAACTTCAGGGGATCAAAGGAAGAGATTGCCTTTGTTTCGTGTTTGATTAGGCAAGGGAAGGAAGAACTTGAGGGTTGGCAGAAGAAGTTGTGGCTGGAGAATGATCACGAAGATTTTTTCCCTAAATTTCGAGTGATTGATGTGTCGATTTATAACTTCAGGGGATCAAAGGAAGAGATTGCCTTTGTTTCGTGTTTGATCAGGCAAGGGAAGGTGAAAAGTTGTATTATGATCTATCCAAAGTCATTCTCTACAAGCAACTGGTCACGTATAGAAGCAGCAGTGGTCCAGCTACAGGAAGTTCAATCAGAAGATCACCAGAAAGTGCCAGAGATCGAGTTAATCAGAAATCTTTGAATTGAGCTGCAACGAACCAGAGAATTGTTGCATTTGCTACTTATTATATCTGAATACCTTTTTGGCATAAAACTTATTGATTTACAAGACTTTTAAGACTAATCTTGGATTCTCAAATTTTATAGCCAACTATATAGTTCACAAATCAAAAGTTCATCTTTGACAAAATGTTGTTTTTTCATCTCTTTGTAGTAATGTTGCAGTAACCATGTGTTCTGTTTCAGATCATTGTTTCTGCAGTGTGTTTCTCTTCTGTCTGATTTGCTGTAAATATGAATCTTTTCTGATGCAGTAAACATCATTCATATATAGTTGCAGCATTGTCTCATACATAAAGTCTTAAGCTTTGACATTGTGGTTACAAGCCACATAACACAAAGAAGGTTACAAGCCACTTAACACAAAGAGACAATCTCTAAATCCCATTGAGAGTAACAACAACTCTACGTGCAGTTGGAGCATCACGGTGTTCGCATAGCCATATTCCCTAAATCCCAACATTTCCAAGACAACATTTAAATACAAGAACAAAGCACATTCGACCAAAATCTAAGAGATATGAATTACATGTAAATGTAGTAATGTATAGTCGAGATCGAAAATTTCATTACCTGCCAAGTTCCCATGTTAAGTTTGCCTTTTGTTATTGGGATTCTGCAGAAACCATGAACCACTTGTTAAGTGAACATCCAAAAGCTAACAAGAAGAAACTGTCCAAACACTTAACACAACTACTAGGGTTATAACAAGATTGTAGCTTACGAAAGTTGACATCCAAACATCGATGATTTGAGCTTACGAAAGTTGACATCCAAACATCGATGATTTGATATGAGCTGGCATATCATCTGGACCTGCAATTAGATACAAAACTCAATCCTCAATACATAAGTGTCAGACGAAAATGCAAATTTCAGAGGCTAACTTGTAAACTAACCTTCCATGGTATGTCTCCAAGGAGCTGAATTCCCCTGTAAAAATTTCAAACAAAAGTACAAACTTTTGATCAGCTTAAACACCAATATAAAGAAATTGAGAAGACAGATAGATACCTCAGGAACAATCCTGTTCAAGAAAGTCTCAGTATCAGCCTGAACATCTGGATCATAATTCTCATTGATTGTCAAAGAAGCACTTGTATGTTGCACTGAAACAAAAAGACAAAAAAAAAACACTAAATTTCCTAAATCTTAATCCCAAGAAAAGGTAAAAAACAGAGAAGAGAACAAATCTTACAGAAGACATGAGCAAGACCACAGTTAAAATCAGACAAATCTTGTCCAATTTCTTTCAATATCTGTTTCAAACCATTGAGCAAGACCACAGTTAAAATCAGACAAATCTTGTCCAATTTCTTTCAATATCTGTTTCAAACCATCAAATTGAAACCATAAATCAATCAAATAAACAGCTCAATTTCAGAATTTTGTTTCGAATTGAAGAAACCTTAGGAGTTATAAGATGACATCCACGACGTAAAGGAGGAAGAGTGATGGTTTTCTGAGCCCATTTAGGAGTAGATGAACTCGCCATTGAAGCTTTATCTGTAGCTGGATTCGTTGGTGTAAATACCGATCTGATACGAAGAGGTGCTGCAGACAAGAAGATCGTGGAGCTTTGCATAGCTTTTGATGGTAGCTTTAAGCCCAATAAGAACAACAACAACAATGGCCGACAAAAAGAAGAATCTTCCTTTAACTCTGAACCAAAATGTCTCAATAAGGCCTTTCACTTTCACCATTATCTCATCACCTTTGGTACTGGGCCTTAGAATTGAATTGTAAAACGGCGTGTAGTTTTAGCTCTTGTTTGTTAAAAATAAAAACTACTTGACGTTTTTTTTGATATTGTTATTATTTTTGTTTTACATTTTTATTTGTTAAATTGACAATTGGGATTCTAAGATTTATTAAATTGACAATTGGGATTCTAAGATTTATTTGCAATTTGTGGATGATATTAATCTCAAGATCTTGTGCATTTATATTCATAAATCAAGATCACATTTGAATTTTGTGTTAACGCTGCATATAATATATAGATATATTAACTATAAGTTTGAACTTATAGTCAAATATAAGCTTATAGTTATACATATTTGCAAATATGTAGCAAGTAAAAATCAGAGATTTTTTTACGAAAATATACGAATACCAAATATTTTAAAACGGATACAAATATCAAGTAGTTTAGAACGAATACAAGGTCAAGCATTGGAAAAAAAAACTCTTGAGTTATTACTTATCTTAAGTATTTACAATTAAAGACTCAATAATTGACTTAATTGTTACAGGTACTTACAGGACGAATAAACAGTTAATAATAACCAATTTTTTTGGTACAAACCAATGTTCAAATCCTTTATATCAACATTACAAAATTAAGACTTAACCTCATATCAATCAGATATTAACCAAATTCTATAAACTCTTCTCTCAATTTAACATCAAGACCACCATATTTACTCTGCAGTTTGATCAGCTCGTGCAGCAGCCACATGGGCCTTTTTCTTCGGAACACTACACAATTAAGACTCTAACTACGATGCTTGTAGACTTTTCATCAGAAATTTGAGCTACACTGTAACGTAATCTAATCTTTCGCTCTCTTTTTTTCATACTTTTTGATTCTTGTTTATCTCTTCTTTTCAATTTTGTAGGAAAAACGACATTGAGGAAACTTTCAGCCCATATGGTGAATTAGAGGAGGTCTATCTTTTGATTAACCATATCACAAGAGCCTCCACAGGAAAAGCCTCCATCCGATACAAAACCTCTAAATGTGCTATGAGATATATTTAACTACATATTTTTGAAGTAGAAATTTAGGTGATTCTCTCTATCTCTATTTGTGCAATCTGATATGGTGATGCAGGACACGAAAGAGATTGGATTTCTTCGTTTTAAAGGGGCGACAGATCCATGTTTTTGTACCTGATATACTTGATATTTTGATTTTCTGCTCACAATAGAAAATATGATCTAAATATGCACAAAGTTGTTTTTCATGTTGTTGGTAAATTATTGTTTTCATGTTGTTAGTATTTTATCGAATAAAATGACATTTTGATTTTTAGTGCTATTTTAAGTAAAATTAAGATTGATCATAAAATTTTAAAATTTTATAAAAGAAATAGATGTGGGTAGTTTATTCGATAATTTACTTCAAAATATAGTAAAGATTTAGATGATTTGAATAATTATTATATCAATATTCATTAAAAAAAATATTTTAGTTTAATTTATATAAATATATTAGTTTTAAGTTTATAGACATAAAAATGATTTTTGATATTAATAAATTAACCCTTAAAACAAAAAAAAATCCAAGAAAAAATAAAACATATTTGTTTTAGATGTTAAGACAAACATAATATTCACTATTATTGTTTTACTTGGAGTTTTTTTGGTGTACACAACGGATAAAACTCTGATTGAAATCTTTAGGACCGCTCTTAGCAATAAAATATTCCTATAATAATTTCTAATGAAGGAGAGAAAGTTTCTTAATTAAGAATTTGAGATAGAGAAAGCCCTTTCGAGAATAAATATACTAGGTTACAAGAAACGTTTAGTTTATTGCTAGTTTTTGTGGAAACCAATTTAGTTTGGAATCTCTTGCTGTTATGCTGAGAGATATATTTATTCCAGTGGGTTTCATGTTAAGACAAAATCACTTAAGCTTAATGTTGTTATTTTGTTAGTTTTGAAGTCAAAAATTTGTGTTTGGAACCTATTGGTTTCGATCTATACAAATTAACTTCTACTTTTTCTATAACAAAATGTATATTTGAAATTGAAATATATAATTATTTATTATATTTATGGTATGGATTTTGAAACATGATTACATTTTGATACAAGAAAGGTGGGTCTAAAAATTCATTCGAAAATTATATGGGATAGAGGTAATTCGATCGTGTGTTTTATAAAAATTCATTCGAAAATTATATGGGATAGAGGTAATTCGATCGTGTGTTTTATATAAATGTTAATGTTTAAAGTTAGTATAATAGATAATGATTAGAGATAATAAAATTAAAGAAATAGATACATTATTTTGACAAAAGATAATATTAGCATTGATGGCTCATGTGGCCTAAGACCAAGATTTTGTGTGTAAATTGCTTCCAGCCATAAAGTTGTGGTTATATTTCAAATTTTATTAGCTTTAAAGATAGAAAAAGTTTTTAATTAACAAAACAATCAGAGATAATTATATATTAGATTAGGGATATGTCTGCGCTACGCGTGGGGGAATTACAAAAAGAACAAATAAATTTTATACTTTAATTTGTTTATTGTGAAAATAAATAAGTGTATTTTATATAATTAAAGTTCTCATCCGTTGTTTACACTTAACCTTTAATTCTCCTCAATTGAACCTCAATACCCTAGTAGTCAAAACAAAACTAATTAGATAACCATAGCTATTTAAAAATGACTAAAAAAAATCAAAATCAAACCCTCATAACCACCTCCTGCAAAGAATTTAAATACTTTGGTTAAAAAGTTTAACAAAAACTTCGCAATTCTTGTAATCACAAATACAAAATTCAATGCTCTATGACTATGATTTAAGACAACACGACGTGAAGATATAGTACTGAAAGACTTGGCGTTAGAACATGTAAAAGTAGCTTAATTTGCATTTAAAAAAGATATAGTACTGAAAGACTTGGCGTTAGAACATGTAAAAGTAGCTTAATTTGCATTTAAAAATATAAATTTGATTTAGTCCGATCCTCAAAATAATAATAATAAAAAATTAAAAATTTTGATAGTCCGAATCACTGTTTACCTTCGAATTCACAATTCATGGAACACCAAAGAGGTTTCAGTCTTCCGTAGATACAGGAAGGTTAAGATCTATCATTCTCTGTTTCACTTGTACTTCTTCTTTATTGATTCGAACAATTTGATTTACAGACAATCCTCCTCTGATGCTGTTTCCATGAGATCTCTTATGACATCCAAGTTCTTGTCCTGAACTAAAAATCCTAAAACAAATCGGACATTCATGATTTTTCTTCTCCGTGGCGGTTCCCGGCAAATTTATATGGATTAGTTGATACTAAGATTAATAAATGATTAAGAATAGACAAAGCACGTTATTTATTGTAATACCTCTCTTAAAGTTCTTCCTTGTGATGTGATCTTACAATCAGTCTCTGGATCTTTGAACTATTAGATGGTTTTGGTGGCTGTTGCATAACCCATAGCATGAGCTAAGTATGAGTGGTCATCTAAAACTATATAAGATTGCTTCTTAAACCAATTGATATAAAGCATCTGCAACCACAACACAACNNACACAACATTTAGGGGTTAATTATTAACTTTCAAGTAGGCTCTCTTTTATGCATTGTTGTACGAACCAAAACAACAAAGAAACTAAGAAAGTACATGTATACACAAGCCAAGGAGAAGAGAGATCTCTGTCTTTAGGTGTTGTCACATAACCATATTTAGCAACATAACAATTAACAAAACTACATAATATTCATACTATTAACTTTTCAATGCCAAATAGTGTACACCGTTCAGGTAGGTTGTTATTTTGGAAACGTAAGAGGTAAGACTAATAACATCTAACATACATAACTAATAACATCTAATCGATTCAGACTACTCTCAGATATTAACGTTTTCAAGCTCTCCTCTCAACATTCAATCTCAGGTTTCAGATTAGACATTATCTCGTTACTTTCAGTAGCTTCTTTTTCTTCCTTGAGATCATCCTCAGTCTTTGCAACCTGAAACTAAATATTCTCCACAACATCCTTCAGAGATAAATTGGTACTACTAAAGGGCCAAGTAGAGCTATCTAACAGAAGATATCACATTAATGAGCTAAACGCACTAACCACCTAAAAATCAACACACCCACATCACATATTATATGTATATATCAAAGTATGAAGCCTATGTTGTAGTACAATTATATTAAAGTCTCAAAGTCAAATAAAAACTCAGGCATTTCCCAACTTCAAAATCTAAGAACAATTCACCAATTCACAATTCCAAATGTTGTAGGGGTTAATTATTAACTTTCAAGTAGGCTCTCTTTTATGCATTGTTGTACGAACCAAAACAACAAAGAAACTGAGAAAGTACATGTATACACAAGCCAAGGAGAAGAGAGATCTCTGTCTTTAGGTGTTGTCACATAACCATATTTAGCAACATAACAATTAACAAAACTATATAATATTCATATTATTAACTTTTCAATGCCAAATAGTGTATACCGTTCACGTAGGTTGTTATTTTGGACACGTAAGAGGTAAGACTAATAACATCTAACATACATAACTAATAACATCTAATCGATTCAGACTACTCTCAGATATTAACGTTTTCAAGCTCTCATCTTAACATTCAATCTCAGGTTTCAGATTAGACATTATCTCGTTACTTTCAATAGCTTCTTTTTCTTCCTTGAGATCATCCTCAGTCTTTGCAACCTGAAACTAAATATTCTCCACAACCAATAGCTTCTTTTTCTTCCTTGAGATCATCCTCAGTCTTTGCAACCTGAAACTAAATATTCTCCACAACATCCTTCAGAGATAAATTGGTACTACTAAAGGGCCAAGTAGAGCTATCTAACAGAAGATATCACATTAATGAGCTAAACGCACTAACCACCTAAAAATCAACACACCCACATCACATATTATATGTATATATCAAAGTATGAAGCCTATGCNGTCCTCTTCGTATCTGTTATACAAAAAGAGTCGAACAAATAAGCTTTAGCATTCAACTAATCACATTTGAAAGATAACAAATCTAGATATTAATATATATAAGCATTGCTTACTATGTTGAACTGTCTTCCATAGTGATCGGCTTTCTCTTCTTGAGCTTCTTTGGAAACTTCAGTTGAACAATACTAACATCCCCCAAGGTTCCCAAGGCAAGATCTCCAGATTTACTTTAGCAGATAAGTAGAGTATGTACTTCCCATTAACTTACTATTTATACAATTAAAAAAAAAACCATGAAATTACAATTATGAAACTAAAACTATATTTTGCTTAGAAGTCTGTTAACGAAACCAGCCTGAGTATTTGACATGTGAAGCCACTAAAACTTATGTAAAGTAACTTGTTCAGTTAAAAGAATCAAAACATGATTACAGAATTGAGAATATTCAAACATG
>CM071720.1:17920973-17932642 GCA_036630335.1 Physaria fendleri | reverse complement strand
TTATTATTATTATTATTATTATTATTATTATTATTATTATTATTATTATTATTATTATTATTATTTTGTGCTTTATTCTTGGGGGTGTATTTAAACTAGAATTGTGGATGATTTTGTGTGATTGATGATATTTAAAATTTCAAAAGATTTGAGTGAGATTTTAGGATATTTGATAGATTTGTTTATATTCTTTTATTAAATAAAAGAAAAATTTCTAGTTGATTTAGTGAGATTCATACAATCAAAAAGAAAAACACTCTTGTGATTTTGAGAGATTTTTGAAAAAAACTATTTTTGTAAATTTAACATAATATAACTTCCTTTCAATTTAACATAATATAACTTCCTTTCCAACTTTCATTTCTCATCATCGGCCTTATTGGTCTTATCGTATGGATTTAAGTATCTAACGAGAATGAGAGCTTCTAGTTTTGAACCAAACCAAGTTACATTCATTGGAGTTCTTGGAGCATGTTTTGATCAGAGGATGATGAAACTGGCAGGAAAATATTCAATGCATTCCCCATCCAAACTATGAACACTATAAAGAAACGATAAAAAATTTCAGAAAATACAGTTTCAGAAGCTGAAACGTTATAGGATCACTTTGAATGTGATAAGGACCGAGATTTCTAAGAATAGTCCTATGGTCTTATTGTAGTGTACTTAAAATATGAGAAGATGGACATATCTTACACAAACTGACAAGAATGTATCTTACAGGACAATACTGATAGGCAAGATGAATAATTCCATTACAAAGATTACCTCTTATAGAAGATTACATGATACAAGTTATGGCAATAAGTATATAGCTCTAGGGAATATGACCATTACACATAAAAGCTAAATATACTATCATATATTCCTATAATCACTCCTATACACCCCCTCAAGATGAACGAGGGGTAGCGAGTCCAATCTTGATCACCAAAGAGTCAAAGCGAGTTCTTGGTAAAGGCTTAGTAAGGGCATCTGCAAGTTTATCTTCTGAGGAGACATGTGTGACACGAATGGTACCATTTTGAACAAAATGTCGAACAGAATGATAATCCAAGGCAATGTGTTTCATGGGTGAGTGGAAAACGGGTTAGCTGCCAAGTATGTAGCTCCTATGTTGTCACAATAGATGGTAGGGATAGAAGCAGCCACGAGAACACCTAGTTCGGAGATGAGAGACGAGAGCCAACACACCTCAGCCATGGTAGAGGCAAGCGATCTGTATTCGGCTTCGGTAGACGATCTAACAACACCAATTTGTTTCTTCGAGGCCATGCAATTGGATGTTGTCCCAGGTACACTATGTAAGCACTTGTGGAGGTGAAATCATCTTTGTTTTCTGCCCAATCCACGTCAGTGAAAGCATGAAGTTGTGGAGTTGAAGCTGCATCAAAATAAAGATCGCTCCGTATTGTTCCAGCCAAGTAACAAAGCACACGCTTCACCGCAGCCCAATGATCATCCGTCGGGCGATGCATAAATTGAGAAAGCTTGTTGACCGCATAAGAGATATCCGGACGAGTGAGAGAGAGGTATTGAAATCGAAGACCACATTCAAATGTTTCGAGTCCGGTTTTGCATCTTCTCGAGACCGTTCAGTGCTTCTTCGTGACAGTCGTTTTTAGCATAGGATAAAGTTTCATGGGTGAAATTCTCAGATACTCTCATTTTCTAAGTGTAATCAGGCATACTCCTCATTTTTATGAAATCTCGAAAATACCCTTCATATAATGATTATGTATAATTAGGTATAACTATGTTATAGCTAACACATAATTATACTATAGTATACCCAGATATACCACGATATGGTATAACTAGGTATAACTGGGTCTAACTATGTTGTAGTTATACCAACTATATCCATAGTTATACCAAGTTATACCCAACTATATCCAAGTTAAACTCATAGTTATACCAAGTTATACCTAACTATACCCAGTTATACCTAACTATACCCAATTATACAAAGTTAAACGTCAAAAATGAGATTCGAATTTGGGGGGAGCTTGAGATTCGAACTTGGGACGAGTAGATCGCGGACGCGCGCATTGACAGATGAAACCATCTATGCTATTACGGTTTTTTTTTTTTTTTTTTATCAAACTCATATTTAAAACAACATAATTTCATTTTCATATTTATCGAGGGTAAAAAAGTAAATTTATAGAGAAGAGGAGTATATTTGACAATAAGTTAAAAAGTGAGAGTATATAAGAATTTGATCCAAGCTCACCTTCGACCTCATTTTCTAGGATTAGTTTTGGATTCAGGATATTTTTTCTCTTTTTTTTTTTTTTTTTTCCTGAAGTGTTTTCACGGACAGAGTTTACTGATTATCATTAATTATGATCTTAATTATGTAGGCACATGACAATGAAATAGCATATAATTTTAATAGTTGCAGACTGAAACATAATTTGTAGGTTATAATCCACATGCGCGGTTCAGACAATATAAAAATGTATGGATATCAGATTAATCCACGAATATGATATTGTAACTAACTATTAAGTCATAATTTATTTTTGCATATAGATGTTCATTGTATTTATTACTTTATGATGTATAAGAAAATAGGAATTACCCGTTGCAAATATCAACGATGCTTAACAATATAACCTATTTACTTTATTTCTTTATAGTCATACTAACTTGATTAAAATTTGTTGGGTACTGACTTATTAAGATAATTAATTCATGGTGTATATGCAAACGCTTGAAGAATGGGCGTAAGAGATAAAAGTCGGTGAGAGATATATAAAGAGGCAAAAGCTCGTGATGTTGTTAATGCTACAAACGACATATAGACGAAGACCTAACACCCAAATGATAATGACACGACTGATGTATCTCTCGCTCTCGCTATCCGAATTTGCTATTTGTTGTCTCATCGATCATACCTTCCTTCCACATGTAGAGTAGTCTTCTTATGATTGACTATTATTCCCCTGAGAAAAGACCATACACGATCCACTCATTTACTCACCCAGCCTAGTTGATGATCTTTATTATTTGGTCACCTGTATTTATTTCTTTATAATCTGGTAGATATGCTTGTAATGATTCATACATCGACTCACATGATATTTTTAATATATAAATCAGATAATGTAATATACATATTATATGTTTTACGCCATGCACTATCTTTACTTCATACAACCCTTTTCCTCCATATAATATCTAATTAAAAACATACAATGACAAATCTACTGAAAATGACGAACTTACAATGTTTTTTTTCCCTTCCATTTCCACCATCAGTCGAAGCACATACTCCAAGGACTTCAAGAACCGAAATGGTGCGATCTGAAAAGAATCAAAATGTATTTTCTCAAGTCAATCATTTTTTTTTTTTTTTTTTTAATAAAAATATTTTTTTTTTTTTTTTTTTAATAAAAACAGTAGAAGATCGTTCTTGCTACAATGTGCAGCAGTGGCAGAGGGAAAATCTAGGGAGACTGGTTTCATTTCCACTTCGTTTATAAAATTAAATAGAATTAAGAAAATAATTATTGTACATGTAAAATTACAAACATCGTATAATTAAGAGTTTTTATGAGGACTGCCCTATCCACCTTTCATTCTTATCCACACTGCTATTTTGTGATTTTGTAAAAATTTATGTCATTATCATCTCCGAAACGGATATGTCACTCTCCGCCAAAATAACCAACGTGTCTATGAATTTACAGATATTCACGATTTAACCTTCCTTTATAATTAATGCATGTACTTAAAATCAAAATAAAATCTATACAAACACTATGCAGATAAAGTATACTAGTTGAAATGAAAATAGTTAAATTAATAGTAGAATCATTCACCACAAACTCATCAATTTGTATCAGAGTTTAGTTATTTTTAAAAGGCAAGTGTTGTTGACAGTAACATGTAAGATATCGTGTTTGGAATGGTACAGCTTAGTTATCCTCACTAATGCCGAATAAAGGGTTCATTAGAACGCGAAGGACTGTTATATTGGCTTGCACAAAAATCCCAATTTTAACCTTTAGAATCCTACATTGAAAATATAAAAAGAATAATAACACTAGTACTATTTTTCTCCGGTTGTAAAACTATTTTAGGTTACTTGAGAAGCAATAAATTAGTTTTGAATAATAAATCAGAAAAATCCAAAAGAGGGGAGGCACTGTGAAGAAGTCAAGTGGGAGGGGTGCTCAAAAAAAAACATATACATTGGCTCCAGCTGTTTCTGATTTCACTTCTCTAGACTTTATTTATTATTTCTTCTATATTATTTATTTATTTATTTTTCGTTTTGTTTCTTATTTCTTTAATGCTATTAAGTTAGTTTTCTGTCAATAATCTGTCTTCTTGTAGATGTCCCTATACGCAATTGCTGTGCATTAGTAATAATTTAATAATTTCTTTTTATAGAATATACGATGACTAGATTATTTACTAATCTCTTGATTCGTCATGTGGTTTTTGGTTTTCATATTGGTCGATGTTTTCTCAAAACATAGTATTGATTTTGATTTATAACTAATTTCTTTATTAATACAGTAATGATCATTTACGAATTTTCTATATGAAATTAAAGCAATATTTCGAGTCCAGAAAAACAGAATTACTATGGATTGGTTCGAAAATCATGTCCACATTTTTTAAAATACAATCAATTTCTATTTTTTTGAATTAACTAGTATTCTGTATGGTTTTACCAACCAGACTAATCCGGATCAGAGTTCAAAACATGTAATATGATCTTTTTCCCAGACGTTTCTCGAATTCGTTACCTCCAACCTACAGCAATAATTACTGACGGTAGTACCACTAGTTCAAGAAAACTTGGGTGAATCAATTTCTATTCATTATAATAACTTACATAAATGTAATTATGTTACGTTTGATCCAACAACTAAACAATCCTTTTTTTGTTCTTTTTGCTAAAAAAACTTTATGGATGAAGACTAAATTTGGATGCAAAAGTTTAGAGGTGTTTTTCTTGGACCTCCTACATAAAACGCACATGACTTTATTCTATTGAAATATGGATTCATGTAATAGTTTTTAGATTCAACCATAGTCACACGATCATGTCACATTTCATTCCAAAACTATGAACCTACCGTTTTGTTGCTTTCTACAAAAAACTTGTGGACTGGGACGATGTTATAGAGAAGTTTTTGTAACACTCTGGCCTGTCAATTTTCGTGGACATAAACCATGTTTAGCTATAAAATCATGATTTATAATTTAGTGGTTTGTTGTAGTAAGGTTGAATATTTTATCATCATACTCCAGTTGAGCATATTATATGTTTTTGAAAAACGGAAAAAAATAATTCAATGCTCAATATTTTAGCTACAAAACTACATATCATGATAAAACGTGTACATGGCCAAGAGGGAGTTTTTTTTTTTTTTTTAATTCACTGAGAGCCGTTAAGTTCGTTGCTTTTCTATTACTAATCCTCTCTCTGGTTTGTCCATCAGAAATGTTTATTTTTAATAATTAGTTTAAAATATTTAAAGATATTTATACACATGAATGTCAAAATGTGTATCGAGATTCGAAAGTGAAGATGCGTGTTTGCAACTGCTTCACAAATAAATATTGTGATGCTACTATATAAATACAATTAACTTGTTAGGTTTCTATAAGTCAACGTGTTCTTATAATTTACTAGTTTTAATAATTCTTTCAAAAACTTTTTTTTTTGGGGTAAAGGGTGATTAATTTACTAGTTTTAATAATTCTTTCAAAAACTTTTTTTTTTGGGGTAAAGGGTGATATATTAATATGCTGAAAAAAGGAAAATATTTACAAGTGGTAATCTATAATTCAGAATAAAATTTTAAAAGTTTTTCATTTTGAAACTATAACTGTGATTTTTGTGATAGTTCTATAAAGGCGTGCATCTATTGTTCCAACTTGCATCCCACCTAGTCCGTAGTTTCTGTGATAGTTCACCGTTGCTTCCATCCTGAACTGTGATCTTGTCACGAATAGTACGAGCAGCGAGTCGAGCTAACTAGGCGAAGCACTGCACAGCCGAGTAGTGAATTTGACTATTGTGTTCTTTCCAGATGCTATACACGGCAATTTGTAGAATTATACAGAGAATGATAGACTTTGTATGAAAGTAATTGTGATTGTCCAGTCCGGATTCCATTCTAAAAACTTTTGTAAGGAATAGAGTTTGAATCCTAAATATACCCTTCATATTTTGAACTTAGTTCTACGATCTAATGTAATAATCTTAACTAGTTGAATTTTATGTACTATATGAGGGATTAATTTAAAGTATTATAACTAAATATTAAAAATATTAGATGATAATATAAAACATTATGAAATTACAATTGAACATTTTGAAATATATATATATAAATAAATTAAATGATATGAAATTTTTAATTTCAATAATTATATACTCAATAACTTTCTAAACATATTTTAAGAATTTTTAAATTATATTTTTATAATGAATTTAGTAATCATTATTTTATTTTATATTTTTTCTTGAAAATAATTATGGTGATGACATTTGATAAATTTGCTTCTCAAATAGAGATTAAAGATTTTTAAATATTTTACCACACGTACTGATTTAGTACTACTCCTTAAAACTATTTGACTTATATTGACATCACGAAAAAAGAAAGAAAAAAAATCATATATCTACGTACTATACACAGTTTTTTCTTTTTGCCATTATGTGTTATATATCCGTTGACAAAAATAAAACTATATATCCAGAAATTAATTACAAAATAATTAAAGTAGAAACTTATACTATAAATAAAAGTTGAGTGATTATATAGTATATGTTTAGGAGTGTTAGATTCTCTTGTAAGAAAGTAAATAATTAAAGAATGAATGCAGCTTAATGTAAGGAAGATTAGACTGTAAACTGAAAGAACAATGAACCGACCATTAAGATCGACACATGGGTACCACTCATGTTAATTAGCCTGCTCCTCCTCAAATAACATTACACATGGAGACAATACGTTTGTTCATTATTAATTTAACCATATTTTTGATTTTAAGTTCTGAAAAAAGAAAGAAAGAAAGAATAGGGAAACTTAAATGTTTTTGTTTTTGTTTCAAGTAATTAGCTGTCTCTGATAAAACGAAGCAAGACCCTTCACAGCTGTCTTTAGGTCTCTATCGTTATTTTGCTAATAATATTTTGAGGTTACAAAATACAGAAACTTTATCTGTTCTGAACTATTTTGTTTTCTTGTAACATGTACATTTTGTGGACTTAGATTAATCTAATAACAATATTAACATGAGTTCCTGAATTACTTCCTGTATAAAGTTAAAAATCAACAAGTGAAATATTATCGTTGATGGCTCTGGAGTTCTATTTCCTGTTTTAGTTAGTTTTGGTGGTTAAATTTAGTGTCATTCTAGACCTAAGTTTTCTTTTAAATATTATGGTTATGGTCTTAAGTGATGACTGGAACAGTGTTTACTACCACGTTTAATACACAACAGAGCGGAGACAACGCCCATCACACCAAATTTTTAATTTTCTGGAACGTGTGAACTTTAAAAAAAACTGTCATTATAACTGCAACGTTATACCATTCCAACATCAAGCGTTTGAGAACGTTTTAGTTCTTTAAATTATTACTAGATATTTGGACCCGCACTGCGTGCGGGTTTGTTTTCAAAGTAAAATTTTTCTAAACTATATTAATTTGAGAAATATTATTTAAAAATTAATGTTGAAAATAATATTAATTCCTATTTTATGTTAATTTGGAAACAAATGTGAAAGTTTGTGTTGGCTTAAACAAAATTTTGATATCGTTAGTGGGTCAACGGATGTTAATAATTTCGCTAATTTTACTTTTACTAAATTTTTTTACTAAAACTATAAAAATATTATATAGTATATGAGTAACATAATGTAAAATTGGATGAATTTTATATAATGTAAAATTGGATGAATTTTATATTTATGTTCTATAGATTTTTGAATAGTTTTAAGTCGGAAATAAAAGATAAAAAAATTCGCGTATATTTATTCAATAAAAAAATTTATGAAATGATCATTTGAACGTTTATACAATTGCTAATATAATTATATAAGTTGATTATGATTAAAATAAGTTAAGTTAACTACATTGATTTGAATTTTTTGTTATATATGGTGGTTTATGAAAGATAGATGAGTAGGAGTGTTTTACAAAGAAAAAAAACATTTTTAGGGATACCTTTAGAGAGATAGAAAATTCAAGTGGGAAATGTGAGAAAGATATAGTTGATGGGAGAATAACGCGGCAGCCCAAACAACATAATTGTTTTATAATATGTTTTTCAAAAAAAAATTTGGTTACTGTTATATATTTTATTATTATTGAGCCAATTTTTTTAGTATTATAGTATTTTAAAGAAACAATATTTATATATGTGATAATTTCTTATATATATGATATAATGTTATTCTATTTATTGAAATATATATTATATTTCTTACTTATATAATTTCTTATATATATGATATAATGTTATTCTATTTATTGAAATATATATTATATTTCTTACTTATATAAAGTTGATAATATTATTATTCTTATATTACCATATCGACGATAAATAACTCTTTCATGATAGTTATGATATATATTTCAGAAGGGAAAATAAATTGAAATTTTTAAATATCTAATAAGAATATATTATTATTTTAAATTTGAAATTTAGAAAAAATGACAATTTATCTATTCAGAAAATAAATTGAAATTTTAAATATCTAATAACAATATATTATTATCTTAAATTTGAAATATATAAAAATGACAATTTATCTACATATGCAAGAATCTTTAACAGAGAATTGAGTAGCAGGATTGAACAATTACACAAGACTCTTACCTCCTTTTATAGATTGCTGCTCAACATCGTCCTCCACTTCATCTCCCACTTTGTGACGTTCAGTTCTTGAACCATATAAGTTGATAATGTTGGTTTCTGTGCAATCAATGATAATTATATACAAAGTACAATCAAAATCAAAGCTCTCAAGACTATTGCAAAATCATTGGATTCCAGGATAAACCAACGATTAATCCAAAATTAAGAGCCCGTGAGCAAACTGTATGAAATAAAACAAATTACATAAGAAAATCGAAAACAAAAATAACCTACTTAACGCAAACTTATTTTTGAGAAAAGGCTTCGCAAACAATATTTTCCAGATAATGGTTTTAATATCTGTTTTAATATCTTTTGCTTGCATGTCATAATAGAAGAACTCATTATCAATTTATCATAAACAGAACGTAAAATTGTGTCCTAATAATTTTGACTGGACGTAACAAATAAGTCTTCACATTCTTCCGATAACTTTCAGCTAAACACAAAATCACACTAAGCAAACAAATTCTTTGCTAAAATACGAAGGAATTTTTTTTCTAAAATGGAGAACGGAAATATTGACAATCATTAAAATTGCTCTACTTTAAATAAATTTAATGATTAGGTAATCCTCCCCAGAGTCTTTAATCTTTTTGCTCTCTAATAATTTTGACTGGACGTAACAAATAAGTCTTCACATTCTTCCGATAACTTTCAGCTAAACACAAAATCACACTAAGCAAACAAATTCTTTGCTAAAATACGAAGGAATTTTTTTTCTAAAATGGAGAACGGAAATATTGACAATCATTAAAATTGCTCTACTTTAAATAAATTTAATGATTAGGTAATCCTCCCCAGAGTCTTTAATCTTTTTGCTCTTACACGAAGATCCCATTCTCTTTCGGTATCTCAATCTTGAAGAACCTAGACAAAAATAAAATAAAAAATCACATATATAACTTTAAAACTAAAAATATCTGCAACTGTTACTTGGGATTTGATGAAGTGACCATTATTCCTAAACCATTCATCATTTGTACTCCTAGATCTATAGCTTTCTTCCCAAGCTCTTTTGCTACTTGTCTTACATATATATCCAATTGTATTCAACATATCCATACCATAAGCTGAAAAAAATCCAAATGGAAGGTCAAAAAGGTTGGAGTATTATAAGCTGAAAAAAATCCAAATGGAAGGTCAAAAAGGTTGGAGTATTTTAGCACAGAGATGAAATTTGATTGAAAGAGAAAATGAGTACAAAACTCGTAACAGTTCTTCAAGATATATTACCTGCTTTTGAGAGTCTTATAATTACTTCAGCGAATGATAAATTCGTTCATTGAGTCGGTCTTTGAGAAGCTAAGTTAGCTTATCTTCTCTATCTTTATGGACAATCTAAATCCAAAAAAATATCTACAGTTTTAGCAAATTTTTGTATAAGGATGACTTGAATTCAAGAGGGAATTTAAAACTTAGCTTCATTTTTTCTTCTAAAGTTTTGACATCAAGATGATCCCCTTCACTGAAGATATCAAGTGAAGACATTGATGTCATATCATTTAAAAAGTTCGCTACCAAAAGCATTGCAAATATTTATGCAGGATCGATGATTGCATCGTTGTAGAGATAAAATTGCAAATATTTATGCAGGATCGATGATTGCATCGTTGTAGAGATAAACAAAAATAAGTAAACCTTGATGAAATGGATCAAACACATTTGCACTGGAAATATCCAAATTAAAAGACAACATTGAGATCCCTGACTTCCCACTTGCATCATAAACTTGGCATTGTGCAAAATAACTTAGCACTTGATAAGCTTCTCCCAACACCTGAATAAAAAATAACTTAGCACTTGATAAGCTTCTCCCAACACCTGAATAAGAAGTTACGTGGTGGAACACTATCCAAAACATCCAACTACAAGTACGATGTAATACAAAAATGCAGCTCAAGACATTTTATGACACATCTCCATTAAACATATAAGTCATGACACATCTCCATTAAACATTAGTAAAGAAAAATAGAAATTTCAATATCTCATTCGTGAAATTCTAAAACCAGCAATAAGCTTATATTTGAGTTTAACATGATTTTTCAAGTACTTTCAAAATAATCTATTGTAAACTTAGTGGTACTTTGAAATAATAACATGACTTTTGAGTTTTGAGTTTTTCTTTTTGCCTTAAATTAATTATCTGATTATTTTTAACTGATAATTCATTTTAGTAACTGAAATTTGGCAAGTAAAAACATGAATCAAATTATATAAAACATTCTAAATCAGTTGAATATTGTTCTTGTATTTGGAATAATGAACAAAAAATATTTTAGAATCTATGATAATTTTTTAAATAATCTATTTAAGTAAAAAAATAATATAAGTTTTAGAAAGAGAAAACCAACAAAAAAAAACTGAATTATTCTTTGCGTTAAAAACCATCAAATTTTACTTCCGTTTAAAAAAAAGACTGAATTCTCGATTCTTTTTATATTATTTATATATTAAATTAAATTATCTTTGATATTTAACAATTATTACACATAATTTTACGTGACTTTTAAGTTTTCATTGTCAATTTGGTTTGTAAAATTTATTAGTAACAATAAATATAATTATTTCTAATATATTTTAACATTGTTAAAAAAAAAAATTTGATGATGTGGATACCCTAGAATTTGAGAGTGAACTCCCTCATTATATTAATAGATTAAACATAGTTATTAATTATTTTTATTTAAGAGTTATAATTTGCAAAATATGAGAATGGGTGTAAGTACCCTGTCAATTTCAGCCCGCGCCCGCGGGCCCCGCGG